>JAODAL010031577.1:0-48238 GCA_025379985.1 Phyllomedusa bahiana
TACTAAAGGGCCTCTACAAAAGTGCTAGCCATTGTGCCCCCATTTACATTGTCAGCAAAAGGGCTTCTACTATAGTACCAGTCATTATGCATTCATTACAGTGTCAACCACATGGCTTGCAGAACAGTGCCAAATATTGTGCTTATATGACAATATCAACTAAAGGGCTTCTGCAATAGTGCCAGCCATTGGGTCCCATAACAATGCCCCTACGGTTCCTGCAAAACATTGCCAGCAACACTATGTCCATAACAGTGCCAGCCATAGTACATCAATAACAATACAATCACAATGTGCCCTCATAACACTGACAACAACAGTGCCCCTACTACAGTACCAATAAAATAAAACAACAACAAATGGGGAAATGACACTGCCCCTTTATTATATTGAATCCCTATCAATGTTATAATCCCGGAGATACCCATCAATTCCTTCTGCATATAACCCAGGTGCTTATTCACGGTTAAGGGCATTCCCACAAAAGTGTGATTTTTTTAATAAAAAAAGCTTCCCCACCATTCACAGCTCTCACATTTTTATACCACAGCTAATACCAGAGAACCCGTGTGCAGCCAACAGCAATATTTGGGTGGGGGAGGATTCATTGGGTCCTAGTAGGTTTCACAGGTATCTGGAGCCGACTGCATCCTACAGCTGCCGGAGGGGCCATAGAACCAACACCACCATCCAGGGGCCCCAGACATGCTCAATTAGGTTAAAGTACTTTAAAGTCTTGGTCCTGCTCTTCGAATCAATGTTGGACATTTCTAGCCATGTAAAATCTTGAATTGTCTTTCTGGAAGATCCCATCCGCCCCAGGGGAGACATTCACCATGTATGGGTATATGTCATCTGCAAGAATTGATTTATACCCAAACTAACTAACTGCGCCTTCCAGATGAATGACCCAGAAAATGCTACAAAAACATTCCCCAGACCATAATGCTGTCACCACCAACTTGTGTTCTTCCAGCAATGGTTGCAGAGTGTTTGTTCTCTGATGTTTCTCACCTGACACACCACTGTCAAACTGTCTGATGAAGCAGAAAATGTAACTCATCAGAGAAGACAACCCTTTGCCAATCAGTGGAAGTCCAATTCCGATACTGCCATGAAAATTGAAGCCTGTTCTGGTGATGCAGCTTGGTTGGCATAGGTGCAGTTACATCTATCTGCTCCAAAGCCTCATACACAGTAGTGTTAGCAGAGGTGCAGTTACATCCGTCTGCTCCGGGGCCCCATACACAGTAGGGTTAGCAGAGGTGCAGTGACATCCGTCTGCTCAGGGGCCCCATACACAGTAGGGTTAGCAGACGTGCAGAGACATCTGTCTGCTCTTGGGCCATACACACAGTAGGGTTAGCAGAGGTGGAGCGACATTCGTCTGCTCTAGGGCCCCATACATAGTAGGGTTAGCAGAGGTGCAGAGACCTCCGTCTGCTCCAGGGCCCCAGACAAAGTAGGGTTAGCAGAGGTGCAGGGACATCCGTCTGCTCTGGGGCCCCATACATAGTAGGGTTAGCAGAGGTGCAGCGACATCCTTCTGCTCTGGGGCCCCATGCACAGTAGGGTTAGCAGAGGTGGCAGTGCCCATCGTCTTCTCCGGGGCCCCATACACGTAGGTTAGCAGAGGTGCAGTGAATCCACTGCTCGGGGCCCCCATACACAGTAGGGTTAGCAGAGGTGCAGTGACATCCATCGCTCCGGGGCCCCATACACATAGGGTTAGCAGAGGTGCAGTCCGTAGGCCCCATCCCGTCTGCTCCAGGGGGCCCCCATACACAGTAGGGTTAGCAGAGGGTTGCGTGACATCCGTCTGCCCCAGGCCCCATACAAAAGGTAGGGGTATACCAGAGGGTAGGTCAGTGACATCCGTCTGCTCTGGGGCCCCATACACAGTAGGGTTACCAGAGGTGCAGTGACATCCGTCTGCTCTGGGGCCCTGTTGTGTTAGACACATTTGGTCCCCTCCAGTGTCAGCCGGTGAGCTGCTCCCTTGTAGTGTGTCCTACCCTCCTGCAAATTCATAGCTGAGGTTCACCTCTCACATCCATGGTCTATGGTGCTCCACAGTTTCCTCGTCACTTATTTACAATGGTGCCATTTGTCCACTCACTACAACAGCAGTTAACAGTTCACTAACTGCAGTTTCAGAAATACCAACACCCTTTTACTGAAAGTCGATCATCCTCTTTTTTTCCAACTCTGATAAATCGCCCTTTACCTATGACAGTGACGAGGTATATGTGTGCTGACAGCCTATCACACGCCTTATATACCCACCAAGCCGGCTCACCACACGGGATTTCCTTCATAAAATACACGCTGCCGATAGTAGGATGTGGTCATAATAATGTGACTCGGCTATGTAGATAGGATAAGCAACAATTTCCTCTGTCAATTTCCTCTGAATTTTAGGACCATGTCTTTATCATGGTCCTAAAATTCAATCCCATGATGCTTTGTAGCAAGGTGCAAAACTTTCCCTCAGCTGTGGGTGGTGGGGGACATTGCACGGCCCTGCACTGCATGTACCTTTGGCTGCCGCCCAGTGCAGCGCGGTCCTGTCGTTCCAGTCAATATCTTTGTAATTCGGGTCATGGTCGCCCTTCTTCAGGATCTCAGAGACCAAATCATAGTCCCCCAGAGCTGCTGCTTGGTGGAGTTCAGTGATGTCGGCCATCTTGTGAATTTCTGGTTGTAAAGAGAAAACAATATATGAGTTTATGTAAAGAATCTTTCTGTGTCAATTTTAGTACTGTCACATGTTGGATTTTAAAATTCTGCGGGGAAACGGGGGGACGGGGGTTTTTTGAACGCTACTGAGCACAGTTCCATTGCCTAATGGTAGGGAGCCAACTGATGGTCATGACAGCAGGGGCCACATGAAGGCCTCCATGGCTGCCATCTTAGTATTCCTATCACTCAGACATGGGATAATAGGAGAGCCACTATTATACATTGTTCTGCAATATATTACTATTGAAGAACAGAATATAAAATTAATTTAAATTTTTTTTTTTTTTTAAATCTGAAAAAAAATTTTAAAAAAAGAAAAAAAAGGGGGGACATTATAAAAAACTGCCAGACCCCCCTTTTAAAAGGGGGTTTTTATCTTACATTAAAATGGCCCCTTCAGAATGGGGACATGAAAACAAGCAATTTGCAATTGGATTCATTGCAAAGCTTCTTGTTTTCACAGTCTCCCTTATTTTCGTTTTTGTAAAAAACTTTTTCCCCGTGTAGGTTGGATTCCCCCCTTTTTTCATTTCATTCCTAACAGCTCTACAAAATTTACATTCTTTCTGGCCCCCGGGTTTGCATTCCTCCCTTTCCCTCACTCAAAATAAGGGCCGACAAATTCAACTCTGCACAGCCAGCATCCCCCTAACATGCACTGCTTTTACAATAAAAACAGCAGAAATTGTGCCTCTTTTCCAATGCTTCTGCATGAAATATAGAAAGGGGACAGATCTTGCTGCTCGGATGATTCAAGAAACTGGGTTCATCGTAACAAAAATCCAGCTGTGAAGAGGGGAAAAAAGCAATGCCTTTAATTCTTTGAAACTGTCAACGAATGCAGGGGTGTGATGTAAACAAACAGCTTTAAAAAATAAGACTGCTAGGGGGGGACAACACAGTGACATGTACACCAGACAGAGGGGGGGGGGGAAACAGGATGTGCTATGCCCTCCCACTGATCTCAAACAAACACAGTGACTCAGGAGAGAGCATGAATAGTGTAGTGGTGATGTCACCCAACTGGGAGGGGAAGAAACGCCCCTGGATTTGAGGAGCTGAGAAACTGAAAGTACAATGAAACAGACGAACTGATGAAGCATAAATCCCCTTTAATTCATATAGTGCTTTGAAAAAATGAAAGAGAAGATCTGATTAGTTGCTATGGACAACAAAGAAAGTCTTAGACCTAGACAGTTTTCATACATGTCCCCGTTAAAGTTCAAAACTCCCATTTTGCCATTTTTCAAATGAAATAATAAAAAGTTATACATAATTAATAATGGCACATCCGTAAAAGTCCAATCTATTGAAATAAAATTTTTTATCCTTTACAGTGAATGTTGTAGAAAACGCCAAAATTGCATCGTTTTGGTCATTTGTGTCCCCAAAAAATTGATACTGTGATCAATCACAGAGAGCACTGTCCAGCCATATGCTTACAGCTGCTAAATCTTCTTTGCACTCATTTCTATGATCAGTGCTGGGAGGAAACAGCAAGTAACAGCTAGGAAAACGCTGGAGCCTGGAGAGGTGAGCAATCGCCCCTGGTATGTAGTGTTAAGCCCTCCTCCAGGGTTCTTTAGATTAACCATTTCTCTGCCCTAGACCACCAGATATAATTACATTAACCTCCTCATTGCCTTAGCCCACCAGGGATGCTAGCAATAACCCTTTAATTCCTCTATATCTCCAGTTATGCAGCATTAACCATTCAACTGTGCTCCACCTGTGATCCCCTACACTGCCCTAGCGCACAAAGGATGCTTAAAATAACCCTCTCATTTCTATAGACTACCAGGTTTACAGAATTTACAGTTTTACTGCCCTCCACTGGGGAATAATACATCAACCCCTTCTTTGCCCTAGACCACCAAAGATCCTCATATTAATCCCCTCACTGCCTTAGACCACCAAGTATCCTTATTATGGTATGTATTCATTTCTTGTGTTATAGAGAGTATTATATTTTATGTCTTGGGGTACAGTGCGTAGTATAATTTATTTCAGGAAGAACAATGTGTGATATAATTAATTTTAAGGGGTACAGTGTGCAATATAATTTATTTTATGGGATAAATGTGTGTGTATATTTTTTTTTAAGGGGTACAGTGGTAATATTCATTTTTGGGGGAGTAGGTGTGATCATTTTATGGGATACTGGATATAATTAATTTAAGGGCATACAGTGTATAATGTAATTCATTTCAGAGGGAACAGTGTGGTATAATTAGTTTTAGAGGGCACTGTGTTAATTATAATTCATCTCAGGGGATGCAGTTTTATTGGTTTTTTAAAAGTACTTTAATTTTTTCCCCTTCGTATGTGAATTTTTCATTTTTGGGTTTATATTGTATGTGTGTGGTTGGGTTTTTGGGGCTGGGGGCGCTTTGTAGTCCTAAACATTCCAATATCAGTAGCACACTATCAACTAAAGAAACTATCAAAGGGTACATAGGAATTTTTGAAAAAAGCATAGGATAGGATACATGAAAAAATGTTGAGGTTCTTAGTTCAGATTTTTGATCAAAACTGCTTAAGCCCACCTCCGAAGCGTCAACGGGACCTCAATGCAGGTGGGTCCTACACTATTGTTACCTCTTGTTTGGGGCCTGTTCAGACCACCATACTTCTGGGAGTGAAGGCTCCAGCTCCTAAGTACACTGCACTGATTTAAAAACCTGTGAAGGTGGGTGGAGTGTAGGAAACCAAAATGGAGGCAGCCACTTCTCCTTACACAAGCTAGAACAAATATATGGTTTTGCACATCCAAAAAAACCTTTTTGAAAAAAATGAGCATAGTTGCACACTGGCGTGGCAGCAACATACATACACATTCCAATATCCGTTGAAGTTTCAGAGGTGGGCTTAAGCAGTTTTGATCAAAAATGTGAAGTAAGAATCTCCAAAATTTTTCATGCATCCTAAGTAGCAGAAATGCTTTTTCAAAAATTCCTATGTGCCTTTTGATAGTTTAGTTGATAGTGTGCTACTGATATTGGAATGTGTATGTAAATTGCTGCCACACCAGTGTGCACCTATGCTCATTTTTTTCAAAAAGGTTTTTTTGGATGTACAAAACCATATATTGTTTCTAGCTTTGTAGTCCTAGTTTGGCCATGGCAGGGCGCCCGTCTGTGTGAGGTTGCCTTGTCTTGGTAGACTGATTCACACAGTTTGATCACACTAAGAAGCTTAAATTGATTAGTATAGCACATACAGCAGTAAGGCAATAAAAACTAAATATTGCATATAGAAATCATTGAGAAGCCTGAAGACAGGACATTGAGGAGAAACTCTGGTCATCTGGTCAGCAGGTCACAGAAGACATGTGACATACGGCATTCAGTATAGAAAAAACTTTTCACACAAAAACTGCTGACCACCTCTATATATGATGGACTGAGCTGGGACCTATGACCTGCTAGACTCACAAGTGACCAGGGTCACAGAATCATGTTGCAAAACAACATAAAACCCATACAATGATAATGCAAAGCAGAGCGTTTTTTTGGGAGTTGTTATTTCTCACCTAGCACTCCACATTGGCAGCTGTCATATGCAGTCCCCAACTAAATAGGTACTGGGGGAGCTGTGTGTTAGGGTATGTTCAGATACCATCTTCTGTAATTTGAATTTACATACATTTGTATTTTGCGACATGTAAGCGCATGAAAGAAGTGACAGATCAGTTCTTCTACATGCATTAAGTCCGCACCGAGAAGTCTGGTAGTAAAATCATTGTCTCAACGACAACCCTGATTTTACATTGGGCATTGTTTTCAGCGTATTTAAAAAATACGCCATGTGGACCTACCCTTCTATTCACATGCAATTCTTTCCTCTATCCACCATCCCTCTAAAGCCATTAAAATGTGTCAAGAAACCCAAAATCTGGCCCTGGAGCCCACCAGTCACCATCCTCCCGCAGTTGGGGGATGAAGTGTGAGTAGTGCATACCAACATTGCCAGGTCGCCCCCAACTATCATAGTACTGGTCTCCTTATATAATCTCTAGTTCCCCCAATGCTTCAGGATTGAGTGCAACCACGACTTCAGATCCACATACCTTGAACCCTGAGATACAGCAGTGCCACCTGGAAGATGTAGGTTTGTTGATAAACAGCTCGTCATAAGGTGGTCACAGCATTGTGAACACTTAGGGTACGGCCCCACATTGCGGCTGCCGGGGGCTTGGGCATGGCCAAAAAATTTGCCAACATGTGCACAGCAGTTTTTAAACTGTTTGTTAATGGCCATGAGATTTTGCTGGTAAAACTACTGTTTAACTGCAAAGTCATGCGGCCACCAACAAACAAATTTTGGCGGCCATTTATGGTAAAACATTCATTAGATACCTGTGATGATTCGATTGTCATTCATGGTCACACAGGCCAGTGATTGATAGCATTTTCATGCAGTGTCAGACTGTGGTACATAGGACCCACCATTCTGGGGTCCAACAATGACATGGATTCTGGGGGCCCATCGGTAGAGTTGATTCTGAGGGCCCATCCGTGGAGTTGATTCTTGGGCCCACCAGTGGAGTTGATTCTTAGTGCCCACCAGTGGAGTTGATTCTTAGTGCCCACCAGTGGAGTTGATTCTGGGGGCCCACCAGTGGAGTTGATTCTGGGGGCCCACCAGTGGAGTTGATTCTGGGGGCCCACTAGTGGGGTTGATTCTTCGGGCCCACCAGTGGAATTGATTCTGGGGGCAAACAGTGGAATTGATTCTTGGGCCCACCAGTGGAGGCGATTCTGGGGGCCCACCAGTGGAGTTGATTCTGGGGGCCCACCAGTGGAGTTGATTCTTCGGGCCCACCAGTGGAATTGATTCTGGGGGCCACCAGTGAAGCTAATTCTTGGTGCCCACCAGTGGAGTTGATTATTGGGGCCCACTAGTGGAGTTGATTATGTGGCCCCACCAGTGGAGTTGATTCTGGGGTCTCACCAGTAGAGTTGATTCTGAGGCCCACCAGTGGAGCTGATTCTGGTGGCCCACCCTACTGTCGTTCTACCTCTTCCATTGATGTAAATGCAGTTTAAAAGAAACCCCAGGTCTACCATGCTCAGGGGCTCATCTGAGGTTTCCCCTTTGAGCCAGTCCAAGCCTATTCCCATGCTTTGGTGTAAATGTGACTTCAGCTGTCTTGTCTTGTGGAGTCTGAGGTGGTCTGAAATCCACTTCTTGTCTGAAAAGGAAGTCAAGATTCTCTATCACTTTAAAAGGATTGTTCCAGGCCTATTGCTGACACTCATGTTTGACAGATAAATGCCCAGATTTGGAGCAATGAAATGATTACAGTTGGGAAAAGAAAGACAGAACACGAATGATTAGAAAACCCCTAAAAATAATGTTTATAGCAGATGCCGGTTTGCACAACTCTGGAGGAAGTCCAAGATGGGTGGGTGCATGTTTCAGAGGGGCCACCTACTGCCTCCATATATCAGAAACCAAACTTCAGTCTTAGCCGGTCTGCATCCTCTGACCAATATGGAGGCTTGAACTGGCGCACAGGGGAAACCCTTTGGTGGGCCCATGAGCATGGCAAACCTGGAGTTTCTTTTAACCCATGTGATGCCTCACTTGCGCCTGGACGCCATTTTAGCCTGTCCTGGGGGTACTTAGCTCTCGGATCACCGTCTTTCATAAACAATATAGGCACTGACACAGGCTTCTGTCTTTAACAAGTCTCAGCCAGCTTTATTGAGGCATGGGAAAACAACATACAGAAACATAACAAAACAAAATAAATCCTAGCCACTACCTGAACATATGATGTCCCTCTCTAACGTGTGATCAAGGCCTATTGCCAATGCACCACAAACACATTACCAGTCCTCACTGGTTCTGACTTCCCTCAAGCCTCTGGGGGGCAAGAGCCTCTCTCCAGGTCCTCTGCTGCACTGCCAGCTAGCAGACCACACCCCCTGAACACCTGTAGTCCCAGGCTTTTATAGGCCTCCATATATGTGTCCAAGACCTGGCCTGGAACATGGGGAGTAGACGCCCACTCGACACATTGTCTAATCCCAATAAGAGCCACCCCAGGAATGGCTGAAAAGCCAAACTAACTATACACCGCTTACTGCGGTTGACAACTCATATGGATGGCTCCTATCCCTCCAAGGCCAGGTACCCTTGGTGGCGTGTTGCTTGCAGATTTCCAGCTGCACACCCTCTAGTGGCAGTAACCTGCGACTACCAGAGGTCGCTCTGCCACACCCCTTACCGTCATATGACTGAGCACCGTTCCTCCACCAATCAGCACCCCAGCAGCAAGATTACGGGGTCCCGAATGGTTAACATGGCAACTGGAAGCCTGGTGACGGCTTCCATTGCCGCCATATTTATTGTTTACTACTTCCTGCCTCAGGTGTAGATGGAAAAAAATTCCAAACGCCAAAATAAAGTTGTATTGGTCATTTCACTTCTCCTAAAAATTGGTATTAAAGTGATCAAAAAAGTCCCATGTATTTCAAAATGGTACCAAAAAAAAAAAGTACACTACAGTCTTCAAAAAATGCCCCTCATTCAAGTCCATTGGTAGAAGTACAAGAGAGTTATTGGTTGGAGAAAATGGTGCAGCGGCAAAAAATAAAAAAAATGGAAAATGTTTGGATTTTTTTACGGTACCAAAACATAATGGAAACCCGACATGTTTGGTATTGCCAGATTCAAATCAACCTATAGAATACAGATAACACATCATTTTTTACCGAAGATTGAACGGCATAAAAATAAAACCCTTGCCAACATGGCGCAAGTACGTTTTTTTCATGTTTTGTCCCACTTAGAATTTTTATGCAGTTTCCCAGTATATGCTATGGTAATATGAATAACATCATTAGAAAGTGCATTTTGTCCTTCAAAATAAAAGCACTCATATGTGTATGTAGGTAGAAAAATAAAAAAGTTATGATGTTAGAAATGCGGGGTGGGACAAAAAAAAAAGACCTCGGCGTTAAGGGGTTAAACTGCATATACATCTTTGGAGATGCAGAAAGGCAGAGAGAAAGAGGCAAGATGCAGAGGATAAGAGGCCTGTACAGTAGCTGTAAGGTGGGCCCCAGGAATGAAATTTCACTTGTGGGCCCCAAGAATCAACTCCATTGGTGGGCCTTAAGAATCAACTCCACTGGTGGGCCTCAAGAATCAACTCCATTGGCGTGCCCCAAGAATCATATTCACTGGTGGGCCTCAAGAATCAACTCCATTGGCGTGCCCCAAGAATCATATTCACTGGTGGGCCCCAAGAATCATATTCACTGGTGTGCTCTAAGAATCAACTCCACCAGTGGGCCCAAGAATCAATTCCACTGGTGGGCTCCAAGAATCAACTCAGCTGGTGGGCTAGACTGGATTGGGGGCCGCTCCCGCTTCTCGAATTGGGAATTAGAAAGAGAGTTAATGCGCCCTTGGCACCCACAGGCCTTGTTCCATACCAGGTACCCTAAGTTGCCCTCTCTGATTAAATTGTCCCCCCTGTTCCGAGACACAATAATGGCATGGAAAGAGCTGAGGAAACGCTTAGGCCTTTCCTTCGCTCTCTCCAAGGACATGCCCATTTGGGACCACCCCGAGTTTCCGCTGGGTCAGAGCAATCCGATGTTTAGGAAGTGGAGGGAGGCAGGTCTGGCCAACGCGGGACAGCTAATGCAAGTGAGTTCTCGGAGATGGCTAAAGCCCTCGGAGATGCTTGAGAAGTTCTCCTTACCCAAATCACAACTTTTGGCTGCCTATCAGCTCTTCTATTTCTGTAATGGGAGACTAAGAGATGTCTCCAAGGAGACCATTCCTAACGATTTTGACACTTTTGTCACCACTCACAGGGAGACATATTGTCTATCGAGGCTCTATGCTGACATGAGAGGGTGGTGCAGGAAACGGGTAGCTTCTCAGGCATTCCACTACTGGAGCCGCCGATTGGGAAATGCCCAGATCCCAGATTTGATCCCGAAGGGTGTTGTGACCGTACGGAAACACATCATCTGCGAGACCTGGAGTGAAACTTACTTCAAGATAATACATAACGCCATCTATGCTTTCAATCTCCCCCCCTCTCAGAACGTCCCCGATAGATTGCAGCACTGCCCTAAATGCGGCACACATAAAACGGACCTATGGCACGGTCTGTGGGAATGCAGCTATACACAAACCTACTGGGACACTGTCCTTCAGTATATTCAGCTTCACTTTGGGGTCACCCTGGAGAAGCATTATGAACTCCTGATCTTCCATTGCCCTAGGCCTCCGGACGTGGATGAGGGAGAGGTTTCTGAGGAGTCAGTCCACTCCACCGGTTTCCCGGGAATAGTTCACATTGCTCTTTTGGCAGCAAAACGGAGCCTCTTACAGTTATGGCTGAAGCCCACTCTCCCGCCAATCTCCGGGGTCATAAAGCAGCTGGAGGATTATCTTATAGCGGACAGACTGGAGACAGAAAGGCGTAAGGAGATCCGAACCCCAGGGTTTTTCAGACGTTGGAGAACCTTTATTGAGTCGCATTATTCCGACAGGGAGATAGAAGCCCTTATGCAGAGGTTCAAATATACCGATTGGTACTGTAGGGCGGGAATCGGGGGTACACTGAGGAGACTTCAGGTCTGAGGAACTTTGGACTTGAGTATGAGGTTCCATTAAAGCCCATACGGGCGCGTGAGACGAAGATAGGACGCAGTTGCACTTTGGTAGTGTTGATATTTTGTTTAATTTAATTTCTTTTATACCCTTGTAAATTGATGTTTTCTCTGTATGTATTATCTACATATTCCAGGCACAGGCCCGGAGATTATGCAAATACGTGATATGACCACTATTACATGTCAGAGATATGTGTTTATTGTTTAAATGTTTGAAAATGCAATAAAATTTGTTTTAAAAAAAAAAAAAACTCAGCTGGTGGGCCCAAGAATCAGTTCCACTGGTGGGCTCCAAGAATCAACTCCACTGGTGGACCTCAAGAATCAACTCCACTGGTGCGCCTCAAGAATCAACTCCACTGGTGGGCCTCAAGAATCAACTCCACTGGTGGGCCTCAAGAATCAACTCCACTGGTGGGCCCCAAGAATCAACTCCAGTGGCGTGCCCCAAGAATTATATTCACTGGTATGCTCTAAGAATCAACTCCACCAGTGGGCCCAAGAATCAATTCCACTGGTGGGCTCCAAGAATCAACTCCACTGGTGGTCCTCAGAATCATCTCCACTGGTGGACCTCAAGAAACAACTCCACTGGTGGGCCTCAAGAATCAACTCCACTGGTGGGCCCCAAGAATCAACTCCATTGGCGTGCCCCAAGAATCATATTCATTGGTGGGCCTCAAGAATCAACTCCACTGGTGGGCCCCAAGAATCATATTCACTGGTGGGCCCCAATAATCATATTCACTGGTGTGCTCTAAGAATCAACTCCACCAGTGGGCCCAAGAATCAATTCCACTGGTGGGCTCCAAGAATCAACTCAGCTGGTGGGCCCAAGAATCAACTCCACTGGTGCGCCACAAGAATCAACTCCCCTGGTGGGCCTCAAGAACCAACTCTACTGATGGGCCTCAAGAATCAACTCCACTGCTGGGCCCCCAGAATCAACTCCACTGATAGGCCCCCAGAATCAACTGCACAGGTGGGCCTCAAGACGCCACTCCACAGGTGGACCCCAAGACTCCACTCCACTCCACTGTTAGGCTCTTGGCACCTTAGTCTGACTCTGCTGATACATGAAATACTTGTTGAATCCTCTTGTCTGGACTGCACTGATTTACAAAAAAATTTCATTTACATTTACGCGATTATGGAAAAATACTGTGAAAAGAATTTGAGGAAAAAAATCTAGATAGAAACAATCTCTTAGGCTGGGCTCACACGGCAAAGACCAAATACTGGTCGGTTTCTGAATTTGAACAGTATTTTACGCTCAGTTTTCATTTCGTTTCGTCACCCCATTGAATTGAATAATACAATAATCCATGCATTTTTCAAGTGAAATACGGCAGCTTATTGAACATGTTCCAAGTTTTTGTAAAACCGTCAGTTTTTAAATCCGAGCCGTGTAGACAAAAACTTGGATTTGCTATTGAGGTCTGCGGGAAAGGTTTTAAGGTCGGATTTTGTTGGTTTTCAAATCCAAAATCCGACCCTTAGGCTTCACACACATGAGGATATTACACAGGGGGTCCGGAGCCATCTACACCACAGGTAATTCTGACATGGCATCCTGCGGAAGAAATTTGATAAAACAATCGCATTCGTCATAGTGGCCTTTATGCTACTCCACAGTGAGAAGGACCAGTAATGGGGGACATAAGAAGCACTCTGTAATAAAATTCAGTATCTGCTGAGTATGAAATAAGAATGCTGAGATGGTATACAACACAGATACTGTATATAGAGAATTTCCTTACCTTACCCTGCAGTCGTGGAGAAGCATTGTAGTATTTCCAGGCACTGAGTAGCGTGAGAACATTACAGGAGAAGGCGTCTTTTGTTGTTGGAGGCCACCATGGAAACTCTCTCCTCCCTGCTGTGACTGCAGCCACCACTCAAACCTGCTCCATGATAATGGCAAGCTATAGACAACTCAGGTTCTTCCATTAAAATGCCAGATTATCAGATACCTCTGGATAATCAGAGTCATAGAACTGCATATAAATCTCATACATCTCCCATCTGATTGAGGCCTAGTGAAAACTAAGATCACTATAAGGGTAAGTTCCCACGGCTGATTTTGACGCTGTTTTCGGAGCGTTTCCTCTAAGAACAGTATCTTTTTTTATTTTTCCTCTGGTGATGGCTGTGATGGCTCATTCCTTGCCAGGCACTGTTTTGTTTTTGTTGGTACCAAGTTGAAGCTTCTGCAACTTTTTGATTACCATATTTTTCGGACTATAAGGAGCACTGGACCATAATACACACCTAGGTTTTAGAGGAAGAGAATAAGAAAAAAAATCTGAAGCAAAAAGTGTGGTTGAAGTGTAGTTTTTATTGGTACCATTTTAGGTTAGATGCGACTTTTTGATTATTTTTTATACCAATTTTTGGGGGATGTGAAATGACCAAAAAAACACAGTTTTGGATTTTTGTATTTTTTTCTTCTATGG
Organism: Phyllomedusa bahiana; assembly: GCA_025379985.1. Classification (NCBI taxonomy): domain Eukaryota; kingdom Metazoa; phylum Chordata; class Amphibia; order Anura; family Hylidae; genus Phyllomedusa; species Phyllomedusa bahiana. The sequence goes on from JAODAL010031577.1 coordinate 13,844, forward strand.
TGTACAGCGTACATGATAAATTATGTTATATTTTAATAGATTGGACTTTGATGGACGTAGCAATACCAGTCATGTGTAACTTTTTTATTTGTAAAACGGCAAAAGGGGGTGATTTAAACTTTTAATTTTTTTTTATTTTTTTTACTTTTACTTTTCTTACTTTAATACTTAGTCCCACAAGGGTACTTGACCATTAAGAAGCACAATCCCTGGTCCTTTACCGCCCTACATAGGAGTTTCACTCGTTACCTAATACACCCTGCCTATGCGCACTGTTCTTTATTCAGCTAGACCCGCGACTGCGATCGCCTCAGCATCTAGAGTGTTAACAGCAGGGGCGGAGCCAGCTCCATCCCTGCTGTTGGCGTCCAACTGCACTGAACAGCCACCGTACGCTGCTATACAGCACTATCTCGGGCCGGCAGGAGACTGGTGTGTGGCGATGCTTTCTTCAGCTTCCTACCAGCCCCAGATAGTACATTTAGACTGAAAGATGCACCCACAATTTCCCCCAAAATTTTCGGAGGAAAAAGTGCATCTTAAAATCTAAAAATTACAGTACTTTTTATTTAATTTTTTTCCGGAAGGCAAGATAACAAAACCCACACAATCCTGTTGGGGTTTTTTTGTTTTTTTATATGCCTAACACGATTTTGTATTAGATCAGATTTTTTTTTTTCTTTTTGGAGAAGTTATGTTAATTTTTTGTTTATTTTGATATGGTAAATGGGAAAAGTTTTTTTTTTTATTTTATTTTTTGTTTTTATTTTATTTGTTTAAACTTATTTTTTTTTTTTTTTTAATTTACAGTAATTTTTAGTCCTTAATAGGAAACGTGAACATGCTTGATCGCTTATGTTATTTATTGCAGTTCTGGTGAACTGCAGTATATAGCGACAACATGGCAGGGTATAACAGGTGTACAAACATGGCTATGGAGGCCTTCATTTGGGCCCCGTCTGCAATAAGCAACTGAACAGCACCCTGCGATCACATCATGGACAGAACGATCTGAGGCTTCAAATGACCGGGACCCCACATTCTAATCATTTAGACGCAACAGTTATGTTTACTTTGGGGTCTTAATGGTTAAAGGCCTGGAATCTGAGCTGTCTGTGATCCTGGCTGATAGTGGCAGGTACCAGTGGTAGCTAACAGCCGGCACCCACTGCACATGGGTCAGGCTTAGTGGGTGAGCAAACACCATACCCCCTTAGGGTGCGTCCACACGGCAGTAAGCAAATACCGGCCAGATTCTGATGAAAGAATCCGGACGATATTTTGACATCTTTTCCGTGGTTTTGGGGGACGGTTCTTTCCGCACTTTGCAGATTCGCCCGTCTCTTATCAGCCACTGACCTGTTCATGATCCGCCCAAAAACCAGATGGAAGAATGAACATGTTCTAAGCTTTTCGGGACGCCGGTGGTTTAAAAACCGTCCGGCAGAAAATCCGTTTAGTGGCGACCGCTGCACTGATTTTCTATTAAAGTCAGGATAGTTAACATTCGCAAATTTACAGAACATTCACGGCACTCACCCTTTTTCTTCTGTGAATCTTTTTGTTAAAACGGACACGGGAGTCGGCACAAACAAACAAGCGTGGCCTACGGCCGTTTCGCGTCCTCCGACGCTTTCTCAAGGCATGATGGGGAGTAAGACGTAAGCACGTCTATATAACTCCACCATCATGTTTGTAATCAAACAGCGCCACAGATTCCAATGTACAATTCAATATAATACACCACATACTCTACAAAGTCTGAACGGCAGATTGGTCAGATTCGACATAAAGTGAGAGATTTCATTACCTGCCGTTCAGACTTTGTAGTGTATGTCATGTGGTGTATTATATTGAATTGTACATTGGAATCTGTGGCGCTGTTTGATTACAAACATGATGGTGGAGTTAAATAGACGTGCTTACGTCGTATTCCCCACGTCGGAGGACGCGAAACGGCCGTAGGCCACGCTTGTTTGTTTGTGCCGACTCCCGTGTCCGTTTTAACAAATAAAAAGATTCACAGAAGAAAAAGGGTGAGTGCCGTGAATATTCTGTAAATTTGGAATTTTTATAATGCTGCTTCTTATCACTGAGCACAACTTGTCTGTTTGAGTCAGATGGACATTGCAATGAATATGATTAAGAGACATTGAGAAATGTATACCGGTGCCACCTATCTGCTATGAAAGGTTGATAGTTGACATTCGGTTTACAGACGGCTTTCAAATCTGAAAACCGTCTGTAAATCTGACTGAAAATTCTGCCTTGGGGACAAGCCCTTATTTCTTCCAGGGCATACCAGTGTGTCCTGCTGTGCTAGAGGGTTAAAGGGGTTTACTCATCATGGACAACCCCTTTAGTATTGTAGCAGATGTGTAATAATTGATCAGCTCCATACCCAGTGCAGGACAACAAGTCAACCATATGAAACACAAATAAAGCAAATGTCCGCACATCTTCTTGATGAAAAAATGTAAAACGTAGATTTTTATTCAGACTTAATATAAAACAACATTTTGGTGAAAATATATGAAAACAACAATGACAGACATATTACCAGCAAAGCAAGGTATATTGGGAGAAGGCAGCTGAGCCTACACATTTCAAACACAGTTCTTACTCATGGCCATGAGTGTTCGAAACGCATAAGCTGAGCTGCCTTCTCCCAACATACCTTGCTTTGCTGATAATGTGTCTGTCATCTTTGTTTCATATTATTAAGTTTGAACAAAAATCTGTGTTTTTCATTTTTTCATCAAGAAGATGTGCGGACATTTGCTTTATTTGTGTTTCATACCCTTTAATATTGTACTTTATCTGATTTTGCTTCTGCAATCTGCATTGATTAAGACTCTATTTGGGCCCAAACCGGGGTCCCCTGCTATGATGTCCCTGTGCACATGCACTAAGACGGCATTTGTACCAGGGTTCTCTTTCTTAACAACATGCCACCAGTACTTTTCTCAGCCTGGGACTGCTGCATGCTTATTTTCTATAGATCAAGAAAGTGATCTAATGACCCTCATCCCTGCCCTCCAGGTGGTTTTCTACTGGAAACACTGTGACAGGTCTCGGGTCATGCACTGCCCACCTGTTGTGAGGACAGCGTTCTCCACTTCTACTTTGTAGTCTCCTGCCAGTAGCATTGACCTGAAATAACTCCAGTGTATATACAGTCAATTCAAGAGCATGAAGGGGAAGTGCACTTTAGGGTTGTGGTTACATACTCATCTTATTTACAATAGCAGCAATACTGCGGCAGCTCAATTGGCACGTGTCTGCAGCTTGCATGCATCTCTTTTTAACCCATCACTTTCTTTATGATAGTTTTGTTACACACACACACACACACACACACACACACACACACACACACAATCTCACAAAAGTACACCCCTCACATTTTAGTGTACATTTGGTGTGTCCTCAAAATAGCTCAACACACAGCCCTCAATGTCTAAACCGTTGGCAACAAAAGTGAGTACACCCCTAAGTGAAAATGGACAAATTGTGCCCAAAGTGTCAGTATTTTGTGTGGCCAACCATTATTTTCCAGCACTGCCTTAACTCTCTTGGGCATGGAGGTCACTAGAGCTTCACAGGTTGCAGCTACTGGAATCCTCTTCCTCTTCTCCATGATTAAATCACGGAGCTGGTGGATGTTAGAGACCTTCTGCTCCTCCACTTTCCGTTTAATTGTGTCCCACAGGTGCTCAATAGGGTTTAGGTCTGGAGACATGCTTGGTCAGTCCAGCACATTTACCTTAATTTTCTTTAGCAAGGCAGTGGTCGTCTTGGAGCTGTGTTTGGGGTCATTAATATGTTGGAATACTGCCCTGCAGCCCAGTTTATGAAGGGAGGGGATCATGCTCTGCTACAACATGTCAGAGTACATGTTGGCATTCAATTTTCCCTCAATGACCTGTAGCTCCCCACAGCGAGCAGCACTCATGCAGCCCCAAACCATGACACTCCCACCACCATGCTTGACTGTAGGCGAGACACACTTGTCTTTGTACTCCTCACCTGGTTGCCGCCACACATGCTTGACACCTTGGTCTCATCTGACCACAGGACATGGTTCCAGTAAGGTTCCAGTAGAAGAGGCTTCCCTCTGGGACGACAGCCATGCAGACCAGTTTAATGCAGTGTGCGGCATATGGTCTGAGCACTGACAGGCTGACTCTCCACCCCTCTAACCTCTGCAGTGATGCTGGCAGCACTCATATGTCTATTTTGAAAAGACAAGCTCTGGATGTGACGCTGAGCACGTGCTCTCAACTTCCTTGGTCGACCATGGCAAGGCTTGTTCTGAGTGGAACCTGTCTTGTTAAACCGCTGTATGGTCTTGGCCACCGTGCTGCAGCTCAGTTTCAGGCTGTTGACAATCTTCTTATAGCCTAGATCATCTTTATGTAGAGCAACAATTCTATTTCAGATCCTCAGAGAGTTCTTTTCCATGAGGTGTCATGTTGAGCTATAACACCATATTTAACACACCTGCTCCCCATTCAAACCTAAGACCTTGTAATACTAACGGGTCACATGACACCGTGGAGGGAAAATGGCAAATTGGGCACAATTAGTACATTTTCACTTAGGGGTGTACTCACTTTTGTTGTCACTTAGGGGTGTACTCACTTTTGTTGCCAGCGGTTTAGACATTTGATAGCTGTGTGTTGAGTTATTTTGAGGGCACACCAAATTTATGCTGTTATATAAGCTGTACACTGACTACATTACATTATATCAAAGTGTCATATCTTCGGTGTTGTTCCATGAAAAGATATAATGTGATATATATAAAAATGTGAGGGGTGTACTCACTTTTCTGAGATACTATATATATGTTTCTGCCACTAGGTGGAGTACAGCAGGACACTTGCTGCAGACATGCCACTGAAAACCTGGTTTTGGTGGGGAAGGCAACTATTTGGTGTCAGTAGCCATAGGTTTATGATACATGTAGCTGGCTGCTATGCAGCCAAGTATGGGTTACCTTTCCCAGAACGGCTATAGCGTTGGGTGGGAGGCTGTTCCCACATTCCAGTGCCAGGTCTTACTAGGCCTATTAAAAAGCTGTCACTCCAGGTGTCCAGGGGGTGTAGTAGGCTGCCTAGAGCTGGGAGGGACACTGGAGCTAGAGAGAGGCTCCGGCCCTCAGAGGCTTCAGGGAAGTCATATGGAACAGTAAGGAGACAGCTGTTTTGAGGTGTTGTGTGACAGGCACAGACCTCAGGACAGTGAGTTAGTGGCCAGAAAGCCGAGGGTTTTTGTTTATGTGTCTGTTTTCTGTAGCCAGTTCAAAAGAAGTCTGGCGTCAGAGTGCCCTATCTGGAAGCGACTTGATCGTTCTACTCTGGGCCACAATCCCAGAGCTAATCACGACCCCCAGACCAAGATGGTGTCTGAGAGCAAGGCTGCAGCTTGAGATATATATATATATATATATATATATATATATATATATATATATATATATATATGGACTGAAAATGACACTAAGCAGCTGGAATACATGATGTTGTGCTAAATGTGCACATGTCCATATAAAACTATGGTACCATACAGCAGTCATTACTGTGACATCACGGTTTGTTTAAAATCCCTTTTTACTGTGATGCACTTTTGGTTTTTTCCCCGTTCTGTGCCGCACTGTGGGATTATCCTGTGTTGGGGAAAATCACTGGTGTATTATCGTAATGTGCCCTCCTGTGTTTTTTCCCCGTACTGTGCAACACTAAAGGGTTTTTTTACCCCGTAATGTGAAATCCAAAGTTTATTACCCTGTGCGTGACATCATTTTTGGATTTTTCCTGTTCTTTAATTTACTTTTGGTTTTTATCTTTTGTACTGTTCATCACTGTGTTTTTCCCTGTACTTGCTTTTTTTTTGATTATTCCTGCACTGGACAACCCCTTTGTGCATTACTCTAATGTAAATCACGTTTTGTAATTTTTCCTGTACTGTGGGAAAAAATTAAATTTTTGGGATTAAACCCTGTACGTGCCCTCAAATGTTTTGTATTTATCCCTGGGACTGTGACATCGCTGGTAAATTTTTCCTTTACGTGACATCATGTGAAAAAAACCTTACTGTGGCATCCTTTTGGAATTCCCTGTTCGTGGACATCCCTTTTGTGTATTAACCCTTATTTTTGACATCACGTGGGTTTTTTTCCTGAAATGTGACATCGCTTTTGGGATTATCCTGTACTGTGACATCACTTTGTGTTTATCCCCTTTCTGTGACTACTGTGTAAAATTATCCCCGTACTGTGACATCCTGGGTATTTTCCTGTACCCGTGGGCATACGTATGTAATTATTTTTACTGTTTACAAAACACTTTGTTTTTCTTCCCTGTTTTTTTGGGGAATCACTGTTGAAATTTTCCTTACTGTTCATCCTTTTTGGGGATTATCCCCGTAAAGTTGACATCACTGTGTAATTTTTCCCTGTACTGTGGGCATCAAAGGGGTGTATTTTTGTTTTGAGCATCACTGTGTGTTTATCTTTAATGTTAAAGAACTTTTAAACCCAAAGGGCAGTTTGACACTTTTTTCGGGGCTATGTCCAGTAGTGACACGGGGGGCCCCGACCCGTTAATTAATCAACATTAAAGATTATTTTTTCACTACAAGGAATATTATCCGGGAATGTGACATACTGTGATTATCTATGTACTGTACATTTTACTGTTTTATAAATTTCCCCTTTCTGTGCATCACCCTTTTTTATCCCGTACTTTGAATCACTGGGTTTAAAAAAACCCTTTTTAAATTGTGGCATCACTGTGTATTTTCCCCGTACTGTGACATCACGTGGTTTTAAATTTTCCTTGTTTCTGGGGACATCACTGTATAAAAATCTCTGACTGTGACACACTGTTATTTTCCCTTTTAACTGTTTCATCACCTTTTGTATTAATTTTTAATGTGTCATCACTGTTATTTTTCCTGGGAAAAGTGACTCACTATGTATTTTTCCTGTACTGTGACAACATTGTGAAATTTTCTCTTTTCCCGTGACTTCATGTGTGTAATTTTCCCTGAAATGTATATCACTGTGTATATTATCCTTGTAATGGTTTCATCAAAAGTGTTTTATCTTTACCCGTGACCCCACTGTGTATTATCCCTGTACTGTGACAAAAACTGCGAATTTTCCTGTACTGTGACAAACTGGGGTTTATTATCCCCTTTTAAATGTTTCATCACTGGTAATTACTCTGTACTGTGACCCTCACTTTTGTATTTTTAAACCCTTTTTACGGTGGGCACACTGTGTATTTTTCCCCGTTTTCGTGACATCACTGTGAATAAATTAAACCTTGAAATTTTTTACATCCCCCTTTTTTTATTATCTCTGTACTGTGACATCCCCGTGTAATTATCCCTGACCCGGACATTTTTTGTATTATTCCTGTACTGTACATTTACGGGTAAAATTTTCTCTGACTGGAAAATCACGTTTTTTTTAAAACTCGTACTGTGACATCAATGTGTATTATCCTGTACTGTGACTTTACTTGTATTATCTTTTTGTACTGGACATCACTGTGGGTTTATCCGTCTTTAAATCATTGTGTATTTTCCTCTTTCCCGTGACATCAGGGGTTTTGTATCCCTGAAATGTGACATCACTGTGTTTTTCCCTGTAAATTTTGACATCACTGTGTGTATTTTTCCCGTACTGTGACTTTACTTTGTAGTTCCCCGTATTGTGAAAATCCCCTTAAAATATTATCCCCGTTTTGTGACATCACTGTTTTTATTATACTGTAAATGTGACATTCCCCTGTGTTTTAAATTTTCCCTGTTCTGTGACACAACTGTGTTTTTATACTGTACTATGACAAAAAAACTGTGGTTTTTACTCTGCACCCGTGACATCCTGTGTTTTTTTATCCTTACTTGTGACCTTGTGGGATTTTTTTTCCTGTAAATGTAAAAATCCCTGGGGTTTTTAATTGTACCCGTACATTTACTGGGTGGGTATTTCCCTTTACTGTGACATCACTGTGGTTTTAAATTTTTCCCTGTACTGTGACTCCCCTGGGGGTATTTATCTCTGTACTGTGAAATCACTGGTTAAAAAATCCCTGTACTGTGGGCTTTATGTGATTATCTCTGTACTGTTTACATCAAAAATTTTTATTTATCCTGTACTGTGACATCACTGTGGGGTATTTTCCCTGTACTGTGACATAACTGTGTGTATTATCTCTATACTGTGACATCACTGTGTGTACTATTTCTGTACTGTGACATCACTGTGTATATTAACCTGGGTTCTGTAACATAACTGAGGGAATAACTCCTGCATAGTGACATCCCTGTATGCATTTTTAGAGGAGTAATATAGAGTGCTCAGATTGACAGGGCACCTGGAAAAAAAATAAAAAATTTTTAATTTCCCAAACGGAATTTCCCCTGCTTTCATAGCAGGGGGCTGGAAAAAATAAAAATTTTTATGTGCGTTAAGGGCCAATACAGGCCAGAGAAACCTGATTAATTCCTTTTGGGGTGATAAAAGTACTGCAACCCTCCTTTGGGCATGGAAAATTTAAATGGGAGCAGCCAGATGGTCCCCTTTTTAAAACACAGGTTATTATTAAAAAAAATTTTGGGGTTAGTGGCTCTAATATAGCAGTCAAGAAAAATGTAGGTGCCTTCCATGAAATCCGGTCAGATGTGGTTTACTATGGAGCCGTGCATATGGTGATATTGAGCTTGTTTAGCAGTGGGTGACCCAACCCGGAGAATTATGGGCCCCCCCCCGGCAAAGGCATGCCTAAAATTTTAATGAGTATCTCCCGATGGCCCTGATAAATCAACCGAAGGATCCTTTACAACTCTACAGAATTAAACCCGGTTATTCGGCTGGAAAATGTACCCCTTTTCATCAAAGGGCAGAAATTTCACCCCGGGGGGAGTTCACAAGCGCGGGGGCCCTTGGGCATATGATCTTTTCCCTGAAAAAAAAACGTTTTTTGAGTCAGGGGAGTATTTCCCCTAGGAAAAAGCAAACCCAAAGAGGAATGAATAATTTTCATTAACCCCCAAGTACCATTGGTTCCCTGTATTCTGCAAATGTAGGGACAAAGTTTCACTGAATACACAATACACAGAAATTTTCACAACAAAGCTTTTCCTTTGGTTAAAAGGGTTTGAAATGGGATCCCCAAAACTGAAATGTAAGCAGGGCCCCTCTTTTTCCTTTTGGGCCAAATCTAGGCGTTGCCCGGGGGCCCCCCGAGATTTGGGCCCCAAATGGTGTAAATTTTGCCAAGGAAAAGCAAAAAATAATACCTTTAAAACCCTTGGGTTGGCTTTGCTTTTTTAAAAATTTTTTGGGTTTTTTTTTGGATGGCAAAAAATTATAAAAACCCTGGGGGGAAGGGAGCCAAAGGGCTCCCGCCCTTTCCCCCATTGTCTTGTAGGCTCAGGGAAAAACCCCGGGACCAGTAATTTTGGGGAAATAATATGGGTGTGTTGGGAGGGAGGGGTCAAGGCAAAGGCCCAAAAGTGATGTCATGTATTTGGACAAGGGGCCCCCGCCCGTGTTTTTCCCGGGGGGCCCTTTTTTTTGTTTTTGACGGGTTGAGTTAATAATGGGGCATGGGGAAAGAAATTTGGGGGTTTGGGGGAACAAGAAAATGAGATAAAAAAATAAAAGAAAGTGAATGTGGCTGAGATGCAATACCAGAAAATCATATCACATATAGTCAAATAGTCTGTGGGAGATAATGGCAGTCACTTAAAGGGGAAAAATAGAGAACCCAAACCAAAAAAATTAGTAGGCTTTTACTCACAGTACTCAGAGGAAGGTTCATAGATATCCACTATTCATAAAATCCACCACATCCAACTGGGGGGAAAAAGGAAAGGTCCAATTTACACCCTAATAAAACCCCGTTTGGTTCCCGCCAAATGGCGGGGGCTGTCGCTCCCAAAAGGGGGGATCCCCCCCCCCACGAGCCTTCTACCCGTAATTTTCCCCTAGTTATATAAAAACCAAAACCATATAGAGTTAGGCAAAAAAAAGAAAACATAGGCATGTCTTTTCCCAAAAAAAGAAAGAACCGGTTTTTCCCGACTTTTTTTCCCCGTATGCAGGGATATTTAAATTTCTAACGGGTTTATCAGGGGGGTTTATCAAAACAATATTTTTTTTCACTGCTGAATATTTTGGGCCTTTTGGTGGATACAATTATACTCCCGTATTGGGTTTTTTTGGGCCCTTTTATCTAACACCTTTGATTGTTTTTTTGCCTCCGAGGAAACACGGGGGGAAAATATCCTTACGTTCATTTTTTATACTAAGGGCCCCGAAAAACGATACCTTTTGGCTTTGATGCTACATAAATGTGTATTTTTAAACGATTTGGACAGACAAAATCTCCTGAAAGTTGGCGCGCCAAAAGTGCAGGACCCATTCTTTTTAGCGGGGAAAAGCCCTAGGGGAAAATTTTTTGGTTTTGGCAAATACATTTTTCGGGCATAAACCCACATCAAAACCCGGTGGCCCGGGAAATTTTTTTACCTCTGGCCAAAAATTTTTTTTATTAAGTCCCGGTTTTGCAACTAGAAACCGGGCCCCCAAAGGGAAAAAATTTTGGATGCCCCCTCCCCCTCCCTGACCACGAAAATTTAACCCGGACAGCGTTAAAAAAATTTAGATAAAAACAAGGGGCAAAAAACCTTTACCATACACATCACCATTTATACGCTACCAAAAAAATCCACATACCAAAAACCAAAAATTAACAATAAGCTTTTGACTAGGAACCCGAATTTATACGCCAGAACAAGACCACAAAGGGACTGAATAATTTCCCCCCACACTATTACTGATCATACACAAAGACCCCAAAAATACTGCAAAAATGTTTACTATAGTGGGAGGGAAATAGTGTAAACAGGCCAAATGCAGACTGATAAAACCACCAAAAACAGTGGACCAAAAAAGTGGACATTCACCCGTTGTACCCCAGGGGGTCTGTAGATATATATGTGATTACAGTGCCCGTTTTCATTTTGTGGGGCTCAAAAGGTTTAAAGTTTTTTCCCGGGCGAGTCTTTTACTTTTCCCTTTTGGGTTTTGTATCCCGGTTTCCCGTCCGCCTTTAGACGACGTCTCCCGGGCCCCTTGTCCCTGGGGAATTTTTGACACAAAAAAACTTTTTAGAAGCCCAATTTTTCCGCCCCTGCCCCCCCAAATTTTTGGGGCCATTTAAAACAGGGGAGGGTTGAGATAGGGTATTTTGGGGCCCCAGTTTGGGGAAAGGGTTTTTTTTAGGGGAATTTGAGGGCCCCCATTTGGGCAGGGCAGGTTTAAGGGAGCTATAGGGGGGCCATACGGGGGACAGGGGGTTTGGTGGGCCCATAGGGGGGCCCCATAGGTTGGTTTGGCAGGGTTTAGGGAGCCCAAAGGGGGGGCCCCCTATAAGTAGACAGGCAGGCTTTTTGGGAAGGGAAAAAAAAATTAAAAAACTTACTTACCTCACTCCCGCTTCCCCATGTTTTTTCGGAGGGACCCGGCTTTTAGGGATGTATGCCCGGGGGCCCCCCACTCCCCGCCCGCCGGGAGTGAACAAATATGTTCTTGCCCGCGGGCCAGGGCGGCTTTTCCGGAAAGGGGTTCGGTTTTTTTGTTTGCAGCTTGGGAAACCCGGGCCCCCCGAGCCGGGCCCCGGGGGGAGCCTCTAAATCTTACCCCCGGGGAAATTACCCCCTGTTAATGTCTGACAGATGCCGACCCCATCACAACGACTATCTGCTGCAGTCACCATATGACGACCTTGTGTAAATGTGGAGTATGATATGGGTTATTTTAACCCCATAATGACCAACCACTGTCTATTGATGGCTTGGGGAGGGGGATGCAGGTCCTCTGTCACAGAAAACGTTTTTTGGGCGATCCTCGGGAACTAAAACTGACGTAACTAAGGGATGTTCCCGGGCATGTTAGATCCATTTTTAGATCCCTTTTGGATCCCAAAAAAACCCATTAAAAGTGCTGGAAAATCCATTCAAAATACCCAACACCAGGTGCAGTTTGGATTTTTTTTTTTGCTGCACGAAGCACCCTATATTTTTAAATAGGGCGCCTCTGCGTAAAAAGGATCAAGAACTGACATAATTCTTAAATGGCCCGAAAGACCCCCAAAAAGACGCAAGTAAAACGAAACGCGATCACTCGTCTAAAACACCGGGTGTTTTACATTGTGAGATGCATGTTTGGGTCCGTTTAAGGCCCGAAACATGGATCCAAACACGCATCCAAAAACGTATTGAAAACGCCATGTGAACATACCCTTTCAGTTTTCCCTTCCCAGAGAGCCCCTTTAGCTTGGCAGGGATCTGCGTTAAACCCCCTTTATTTCTGCACTTCTGAAACGCATGATCTAAAGGGAATCCACTGCCCAATCAGGTCACCGGATTTCCCAGTGCCTGAGGAAACTTTCACAGTCAGCTTTGGGGACCTAAAGTAGCCCCTGACCTGTCTATGTAGTAAACCTACTTTTAGGGCACACTGTATGTTGCCCTAACAGCCATACAGACACGTCCATATAATTTTTTTGGTACAAAATATACAAAAATTCATAACGTATATTTAAGTAAAAAAAAAAAAAAATAGTTATTCCTTAATGGAATAAACAAAAAGTTAATTAAAAATTGTAAAAAAATTGCTAAAAAGAAATATTTAATCTAAGAAAATTTATATAGTATATACACACAAAAACTGTACACATATTACACGAAGTAATAAAAACCTTTTAATTTTTTAACCTTTTTTTGTGTGAAAACTTGAAAAGGTGTAAAAAAAATGGAGAAAAAAGTTATTTTTTTATATTTGAAATACAATTTTTTTTTATAAATGACACGGTAACTTATATGTATCCTTAAACCATACCATGAAAAAATACAAATTCTCCTGCATAAAACAAGACCTGGTACAGTTGTGTCACTGAAAGATTAAAATAGTTATGACTACTGAAAGTCAGGGAAGCAAAAACTGAAAAATTTGGCTCATCAGCTTCCTTCCTAGAACAGGTCTCCTATCTTTCATTAAAGGGGTTGTCTCACTACAAGGATTTCTTTTTATGTTAAAGATCTTGCAAAAACAAGTCACTTTGCAATATGTGTCCATTAACAGTATCCTACCTATTCCTAGATATCCCCTCGTGTATGGGCTGCATCAGCTCCTCAGGTCACTATAGCTACAGACCTGTTGAATCTCTCCCGATAGGCTGCCAGCACTGGTTGCTATAGGTACAGACCTGACTTCTACTGCAGCCTAGTAGAAGCCAGTAAACATGCACCTGAATTCAAAATGAAACCAAGAAAACAGGACTGAGGTGAGATGAATCACAGTAGTGAGACAACCCTTTTAACATGAATGGGAGTTCTGATTACAGCTGAGCATCACTGCACGGCGATACTCGGAACTCCCATTAATGTCTATGGGAGAGTCCCGACCAATTCTCTGTTTAAAATGGAGAGATTTTGAGGCTTGTTTTGGGGATAGGTGCTGGTCCAAGAGATGAGACCTTGACCTATCAGACAATGATGGCACATCTTAGCGAAATGCCATCATTGTCTAAAGTGGGAAAACCCCGTTAACTCAAAAGAGGCCCTGAATATTCTGTAATAAGTCTCACTAGTGCAAAGCAATCTGAACAAAAAAAAAGTGCAATGTGCTCCTTAGTTTATGTAGCCTTGAAAAAGCCGGGATGCACCCATGTTGGGAGGATATTGTTCCCCCCAATATGCTGCCGACACGTCAGGAACATGGAGCGCCACGTCCAAATGTGTCTGGTAGAGAACAGAGATCACTTCCAGCATCGCAGGTAATACAATCAATTCATTATACAGCAAGGTATAGAGCAGGTTTTTTGGGTTCAAATTGCCTCATCCTAAGGGAAGTTACAACAGCATATAGTTATACAAGTTATAGTGACCAGGATTCTGGAGAAGGGTCTGGATACATATCTAGATGTAATAATATAACAAGTTATAGTGACCAGGATTCTGGAGAAGGGTCTGGATACATTTCTAGATGTAATAATATAACAAGTTATAGTGACCAGGATTCTGGAGAAGGGTCTGGATACATTTCTAGATGTAATAATATAACAAGTTATAGTGTCCAGGATTCTGAAGAAGGGTCTGGAACATTCTAGATGTAATAATATAACAAGTTATAGTGACCAGGATTCTGGAGAAGGTGGGAATACATTTCTAGATGTAATAATATAAAAATTTATAGTGACCAGGATTCTTTATAAGGGTCTTGATACATTTCTAGATGTAATAATATAACAAGTTATAGTGACCAGGATTCTGGAGAAGGGTCTGGATGCATTTCTAGATGTAATAATAAACAAGTATATAGTGACCAGGATTCTGGAGAAGGTCTGGATACATTCTAGATATAATAATATAACAAGTTATAGTGACCAGGATTCTGGAGAAGGGTCTGGATACATTTCTAGATGTAATAAATAACAATTTAAAAGTGACCAGGATTCTGAAAAAGGGTCTGGATACATTTTCTAGATGCAATAATAGAACAAGTATAGTGACCAGGATTCTGGAGAAGGGTCTGGATACATTTCTAGATGTAATAATATAACAAGTTATAGTGACCAGGATTCTAGAGAAGGGGCGTAGATCCAGGGATTTATTCTGATTGCCAGATTGGAGTCGGGAAGGAATTTTTTCCCCTAAAATGAGGACAATTGGCTTCTACCTCATGGGGGTTGTTGCCTCTGGACCAACACTATAGCATAACAGGCTGAACTGGATGGACGACTGTCTTACATAGCCTTACAAACTATGTAACTATGTAATATTTGGGGCCTCTTTCAAGTGAATCTGCTCCATACTAAGTAGCACTGTAAGGGCTTGTCCCCACGGCGAGGGTTTTTGGTCTGTTTTTCAGATGGTTTGCAGTTTTAGAAAACCGTCTGAAAACCTGCAAGCAATGCATAGAGAACTATGGACTCCGTCTCTCCTTACAGCTCGGCGAATCCGCCGGGCGGGGAGAAAGTGACCTGCACATTATTTACGGCGCGTACGCGCCGTAGATAATGACAGTCTTTGGAGCCGTCCCCGCAATTACGCCGGCAATAAGCCGTGTGAACGGGGCCTTAGGGCTTGTCCCCACGGCAGGTTTTTCAGCCGGTTTTACAGACGTTTTTCGGTTTTGAAAGCCGTCTGCAAACCGGCTGACAAACTTTTACACGGACCTCTATGGAAAAACCGTGCAGCTGTCCCCATTGCACAGAATTTCCGCCGGACTGTTTTTAGACCATCGGCGGTCCGAAAAAGGTTGAACATGTTCATTCTTCTGCCCGGTTTTTGGGCGGAACATGAACCTGTCAATGCGAAGAGGGAGGACCTTTCTCTGCAAACTGCGGAGAAAAGACGTACCCTGCGGCCGTGTACACGGCTCCAAAATAGAGCAAATATCGGTGGGGTAATCCGACTGATATTTACTCTGTGCCGTGGGGACATGCCCTAAACGTACCCTAATTGTTCTACTGGGTGGAGAGGAGCAAATACTTTATAGCATAGTTGCCAACTTTTGAAAATGAAAAAGCAGGAGATTTTAGTGGGCGGCGCGCTAAAAATTTGCATGGACACGCCCATCTTGACGGTGTGCCACGCCCCTTCAAAAAGCCACACCCACTCCACCTAATTGCATAACGGCTTTGGAAGAAAGCCAGGTAGATGCCCTTATAGCCAGGTAGTAGCCCCCCATAACCAGGTAGTGCCCCTTACAGGCCGGTAGATGCCCCCTTGTAGCCAAGTAGATGCCCCCTCTGTAGCCAGGTAAAGCCAAATTTGTAGCCAGGTAGATGCCCCCCCTTTGTTAGCCAGGTAGGTGCCCCCCTTTGTTAGCCAGGTAGGTGCCCCCCTTTGTTAGCCAGGTAGTGCCCCCTTTGTTAGCCAGGTAGTGCCCCCATTGTTGCCAGGTAGTGCCCCCATTGTTGCCAGGTAGTGCCCCATCTGTTTGCCAGGTAGTGCCCCCATTGTTTACCAGGTGATGCCCCCATTGTTTGCCAGGTAGTGCCCCCTCTTTGCCAGGTAGTGCCCCCTCTGTTGCCAGGTAGTGCCCCCTTTGTTGCCAGGTGATGCCCCCATTGTTGCCAGGTGATGCCCCCAGTGTTGCCAGGTAGGTGGCCTCTCTGTTTGCCTGGTTTAGCCCCCTAAAGCTAATAAATATACTATAATAACATCCACTCACCTTACCAGGCTCCTGCAGCACGGCCAGCTCCTGCCCGATCTCCTCAGCGGCGCAGGGAAGTGAGAGCAGCCGCGCGTCAATTCCCCTGCGCCGCTGATCTGTGTGTACCGCGCGCACAGACGCCGGACATACAGGGGGAGGAGGGAAGAGAGGAACGATCCCTCCTGCCTCCTCCCCGCACAGTGAGACCGCGGGCGGGTGAGCGGACGCTGCGGCCGCTTCACCCGCCTGTAGGAGCGGCCCGGCGGCGCAAGAGTAGTGCGCCAGCGCTACTCCTGCGCCGCGGTAATTTAAAGGACCCCCGCCGCCTGCAGGCGGCGGGAGGAATGCCAACTCCCCCGGGAGGGGACCCCAAATAGCGGGACCCCCCCCGCCAAAAACGGGAGAGTTGGCATATATGCTTTATAGATGAAGATGACATGTAGCCCTGAAAGCAAAACTCTACAAGCATAAGGGACCTTGCTTATAAAACACTTCCTGGTCCACAAAGTAAATGTTTTTACAGCTATTTTTTGACCATTTGAGTGTTTTTTATAGCCAGCCATAGGTGTAGGAGTACGGAAAGTCTAGTGACGTGACCTCTGCCCTAGTAATCACCACCCTGATCTGGAATGAACTTTAAGAAAAGAAAAAGTTTAGTCCCTCCCTCCGTCAGTGATGACAAAAAGTCAGGAAAGAAGCTGTAACCTCCCATCTAATGCACAGTACAAGCTCTGCCTGAGTCAGCTGGAGCCTCACAACACCACACAATGCTGCGGCCACAGCAGTGAGGGAGCCGCGCCAGGATTACAGCTGGGAGGTGAGTCCCTGCCAAATCTGCTCACAGTTACATCTGTATGTACATGGCATCAGGAAACCTGCTGTAGTTACCATGAAGTCAGGACTGGATAGTGCAAAAGTAGACCCTAAGGCCGACCACTGCTGGACTACAACTCCTATCATATCCTGACAGTCTATGGCCGTATATAGATAATTATTGTGCATGTAGTGGCTGATGTAAGATGGGGTCAAGCCTGAAAGACAAGGCAGCTTGGAGCCTTGGAGAATGGGGGGTGCTGGTATTAAATTTCCTCTCGCTGCTGCCCTCTATTTCCATTAACCAGTAGTGATCGCTTCACCGATCTGACAATGACGGCTTTTCCAGCTCATAATACTTATTTAATGGGTTTTTTTATGTGTCAATTAGGCTGGTTATGATGTGATAGATAGGGGTCTCACCGACTACATTTATAGGACTAAGGGGCCTTAACTCCGCAGCGTTCATGTGCTCTAAATGGGCAAAAGGGAGTAAGCCGATGACAGACTCTTCTGGTGGTGGCTTGTCTGCCCAGAAAACTTAATGATCAGGATGTCAAAATCCGAGTGCTCAAACCTCTTTCTCTCTGACGTCCTCTCAGGGTAGAGCCGGGAGTCCCTCATACAGATTAAATGGTCAGTCAGTCCCACCTAAATCAATTGGTTCAGCCATCATTAATCTAATGTGCATAGACAGCTTTAGAGGGCTTGTGCCCCCATAGACTGTGGATAGTGGTGAACAGTGTCGGACTGAGGTGCTTAAGGCCCACAAGTGGAGTTGATTCTTGGGACCCACCAGTGGAGATGATTCTTGGGGCCCACCAGTGGGGTTGATTCTTGAAGCCCACCAGTAGAGTTTGATTCTTGGGGCCCACCAGTAGAGTTGATTCTTGGGGCTCACCATTGGAGTTAATTCTTGAGGTTGAACAATGGAGTTGATTCTTGGGGCCCACCAGTGGAATTGATTTTTGGGGCCCACCAGTGGAATTGATTCTTGGGGGCCACCAGTGGGGTTGATTCTTGATGTCTGCCAGTGGAGTTGATTCTTGATGTCTGCCAATGGAGTTAATTCTTGATGTCGGCCAGTGGTGTTGATTCCTGGGGCCCACCAGTGGTCTTGGTTCTTGGGGCCCACCAGTGGAGTTGGCTCCTGGGGCCCACATATGAAGTTGATTCTTGGGGCCACCAGTGGAGTTGATTCTGAAACCTGCACTACAGCTCCTGTACATACCTTATACTCTGCCTCTTGCTTTTTGCCTCAATCTCTCTGACTTTCTGCCTCTCCCAAGGATGTATATGAAGATTAAAAAAAATCCCAGACCTGCCATGGTCATGGGCCCACCAGGGGTTTCCCCTGTGGGCCAGTCTGAGCCTGGCGCTGAATATCCAATTGCTGTGTTCCCCACCAATTGCTAAAATTGGGGCCCTGAGTCCCCATATCCTTCTTCACTTTCTGGCCATGAAAGCACAGTGAGGAATAACAGGGGACTTGGGGCCTCTAATGTAGTGATCAGATACCATAATTGACAAATGTCTATGGTGGCACAACCCCTTTAAAGGGAACCTGTCACATAGGTTATGCCCCCCTTGCTGAGGGCAGCACAAGCTAGTGTCAGACCTGCTGTTCCCAGCACTGTGCCCCTTATTCTGTAAGATGCTGTAGTTTTAGACCATTTACCCCTCAAATCTTATGCATGAGCAGGTGTTAGCTCCACCCACCAAAGGCTAGCTCCGCCCACTGACAGTTATTCACATGTTTCTACCTATTCAAAGTAATAGGTTTGTCAGTTGAGGCGGGCGGGGCTAGCCTCAGGTGGGTGGGGTTTGAAAAAAAACGGACTCTCTGAAGGTCTCTTCGAATGACTCTTCTGGCTGAAAACTGCAGATTTGAGCATTAAATACACGAAAACTACAGCATCTTACAGAATAAGGGACACAGCGCTGGGAACAGCAGGTCTGACACTACCTTGTTCTGTCCTCAGCCAGGGGGGCAAAAACTATGTGACAGGTTCTCTTTAAGATAAGTCATCCATGATCAATCATGGTGGAGGGTAGGTAGGTATATTATATCACTAGATTAGATTTTCTCTTATAAAGTTCCCACAAGGTGCACAAACTTTTTGTAAAAGAAGACGCAACCATGTGGTCTGCTCTTGGTCAATCTGCTTGAGAGAGGCCTGTCTTGTGAACTGCGTCCACCCCAACAGCGACTATACTGGACACTTTAGTACTCTCACCAGTGAATGCATTAGTACCCTCTATTATGCTGATCTGTAATACAACTGTAACACCCACACCCCCACTGGATCCTCCACAGGATGTAGGAGGCTGTCAATGGGGAATCTCTGGAATTAAAAAAACGCCCTATTACAAGATAAGCCATCATCTTGTCTCTACGTCGCTCCCGTGTGTCATAGTCTGTGTGATTAAGGTTTACTATTACACAATTTGGGAATTGAAATTACGTAAAATGAAACCATCGGCAGATCTCACAAGTAGCATTGAGAACTGTCTCATGCCAGGCTATGAAATGAACATTGCATGATGGTGCACCAGGTACGCTGGTACTGTGTGCTCCATATTCCTCAACAGTGTTCGGAAAAATACTTTGGGAAAGTATTTTAAATACAAAATACTTATGACTGAAGTATTTTAAATACAAATACTAAATACTTTCATCCCGAAGTATTTTAAATACAAATACTAAATACTACTTCAAAAGTATTTTCCAAATACTAAAATACTTGAAAAATGTAAACAAAAAATTTAATAAAAACAAAAAATGGATCAGAGGTCCTTTAGCCCACTAGGATTAGCATCTACCCTGCAGATAAGTCAGTGGCCAGGATTCATTGTGTCCGACTCCAATAGAAGATGTCTGTCACATGGAGGAGAGGATGCTACAGTAAAGAGAAACATGCAGGTACCTTCCTTTAGTTACTCTGCCTATTAATGTCAGGCATTTGGGGATATTAATTTAGTTTCAGTAACTCCATGTGCTTCACATTAATAGCAGTTAACCGCATCATGTCCCTCATATTAACCCCTGTGTGCCTTATATAAGGGTTACTAATATGTCAGACGGCTTATATCCAGGTCGGCTTATACTCGAGTATATACGGTAATTTTACGGAATGGATTACGCGATCGGGATGATTTAGGCTATATTCATACGGCTTAACTGCGGGATGTAATTACGCCCCGCAATTACGCCGTGTGGCCGGGGGCGGGAG
This sequence comes from Phyllomedusa bahiana, assembly GCA_025379985.1. Lineage (NCBI taxonomy): Eukaryota > Metazoa > Chordata > Amphibia > Anura > Hylidae > Phyllomedusa > Phyllomedusa bahiana. The sequence continues at coordinate 34,133 of JAODAL010031577.1, forward strand.
CGGGGGAGTGAGCGGGGGGCCGGCACTTCGCCAGCCCATAGACTATCATTACTAGCGGTGCGTATACGCTGCTGGTAATTCACATGTCACTTATCTCCCCGCCCAGTGGATTCGCCGAGCAGGGAGAGGAGACGTCACCCATAGTTCTCTATGAGAACTGTGGATTACCGTAATGACTTGGACGTATTCCAGCTGTAATTTGCGCACTTCGGCGCGTAATTACGGACTGAAATATGACCCATTTTAAGCCGTGTGAACATGGCCTAAAAACTAAAAATAAATCACGCTTCACTACAAGGCGGACTTGCGTTGCTGGAACGCGATGGTATTTTCCCTCCTATCGTCGCACCTCACACGATATACGAGAAACGAGAGTGATGATGTGACTCGCGGTGTTGGTTTTTTTTTTTTAAGTGCGGTGAGGTGGGTTATTTAAATTACAACATTTGTTTTGAATTTATAAAGTAATTCAAATACTTAAAATACTTCCTAAAAGTATTTTAATTACAAATCCAAAATACTGAATAAAAAAAGTATTTTGATTACAGAATACAAATACCTGACAAGTATTTTAAATACTATTTTAATTACTTGTATTTTAAATACTCCCGAACACTGTTCCTCAACTACAGGGCTGTATAGATCATGAAAATAGGTAAATAGGTTACTCTATGTAGAACTTGCCAGCCCCATTCTTAACTTACAATATTTAGCGTCAGAAAAAGTGGCACACGCAGAGAAGGGCCGAGCTTTGTAAGGATATGTTCACACGGTTTAATTGCGGGGCACATTGCGGTGCGTATTTGCACTTCAAAAGTTTGGTATATGCTGCAATATGCCATGTGAACATACCCTTAATGTGGAGCTTAGGCTGAGCGCTGTGTAGTCTATGTGTACATGTTAAAGCCTTTCACTGGAGCTACACATTACGGCATAATGGAGCACATGTTTCCCATTGGGTCTCAACGTAAAAAAAATATGCCATACTGAATATCCTAGCTGACCTGCTTGTTATAGAGCAGGAGGATCTGAGCAGGTTGATATATAATTTTGTGGGGAAAGATCCAGCAGAACCAGAAAAAGCAGAGGATTTAAATGAATAAAATACAAGTTCTTCTGAATCTTTCCACATAAAACTATGTATCAGTCCGCTCAGCTACTTCTTCCCTATAACATAGGGCCAACTGATCACATAGTATTTTCATTGTGACAGATTTGCAGAAACATCCCGCCGATATCGGGAGGGTTGGCATGTGTGATGTTGGGTACAAATTTATTAAACAAATTGAGGCATAAAAGAAATAAAATCTATGTCATTTTTGCTTCCTCGTGTAGAAGAGCGATGATAATGTTTTCATTCAGATGGGCACAGGGAGACGCTACTGCAAGAGTTTTACCGAGGGCCACGTCAGTATTATGGTTGCCCACCAAGGGCCGCTGGAGGGTGGCTGGGTAGGGTTATCAGTGCTGTGCCACCGCCTGTGAGTTGCTGACCAGAGTGATTTGGTGGTGCGCAACAGAACTCTGAATCCAAGATGGCGGCTGCTCCTTGTCCTGGCTCCACCAAATGCTGGCCTCATCCCCTGGAGAAAGTGGAGAGTTGGTCCTTCTGCGTCCAGACCTTGTCCATCCCTGCTCACTGTGTCTAAGCTCTCGCGGGCCACAAACAATGAAGTAGTGGGACGGATTTGGCCCTCGGGCCTTGTGTTGGACACATATGCTCTATTGCATGCCGGACTGTACAGTTACTATGACAACTATATAACACCCATACAGTGTGGTGCACAGAGCCTATAAATGACGATGCCCATACATCTTCAACAACTGTCTGACAACAAACGTGGCCCATACATATGTACGTCTGACGTCATCAGCCATGCATCTATTTTTGATGAAAGTAAGAGATCACTGCTGTTAGACGCCATGACGGCGAATGAACAGACAAGTACATATTCTCGCACACAGACATCTCGCCAAACACTAGGCCTCATTTATAAGTGATCTCTAGCAGTAAGATTGTCTTTATTGCCCATAGCAACCAATTAGAGTTCATAGCAACCAATTAAAGCCCATAGCAACCAATCAGAGCTCATAGCAACCAATCAGAGCTCAGCTTTCATTTCTTAGAGGGTGTTCACACGGCGTGTTTTGGGCGGTATTTTTGCACGTATTTCGGGCATAATTTCGTCAACATCCGGCCCAGACAATGTATAACACAATTGTCATGGACATAAATGTAAAATATGCGCCGTTAATGGCACGTTTTATGATCGTAATTTAGTGCACATCTGAAATGACGTCACTTCTTCTCAGGTGTAAACGCACCAGAAAATATAGGAAGCACAGATGTGCCTCAGGCTATTACGTGGAACGTGCGCTGTTGAAATTACACGCTTGCAAGCACGCAATATCAGCAGCGCAATGAGCGTGTATTGCGGAGCATAGTGTACGCGTGGTGTAATACGCCGTATGAACCCAGCCTTATACTATTCTGAAAAACTGAAAGCTGAGCTGTGATTAGTTGATATGGGCAACAAAGACAATTTAGCCATTAAGTATAGCAACCAATCAGAACTCCGCTTTTATTTTTCTACTGCTTTGGAAAAATAAAAGCTGAAATCTGATTGGTTGCTATGGCTAAGCTGTTGCCCATAGCAACCAATCAGAACTCAACTTTTATTTCTTATACTGCTATGGAAAAATATAAGCTGGGGTCTGATTGGTTGCTATGTCAAAGCTATGTTGTCCATAGCAACCAATAAGAACTCAGCTTTCATTTTTTCTGCTTTGGAAAAATAAAAGCTGGGCTCTGATTGGTTGCTATGTGTAAGCTGTTGTCTATCGCGACCAATCAGATCTCCGGTTTCATTTTTTTCTACGCAGTACGTGAGGCGCAACTGCAACCACCTTATGTATTTTCTCTAAAATCTCCTGTACATGTGAGAAAGTGGATAAAATGCCGCAGACGTCTGTTTATTGGTCTGTATGAGTCATATTCGCCATAGACTCCCACAGCTATCCTATACCCTGTATGTAAGGACATGGTGGGGGCTTCCTGTGAGGAGGAATGAACGCCGCGCACACTTCCTCCGCCCACCCTGCGCTGTGTGCCGGCCGCTCCGTCCTGTCACTCAGGTAAGGTCACTAAAACGGCGCCGCCATGACAGCTATAGAGCAGTGACACCATAGCAGTGTGTGAACGGGGCTGCCCTGCCTGGTCTGCAGGGAGTGGTGTGCAGTGCATGGGGGAGGGGCTCCAAAGCTGTGCGTGATAAACAGAGGATGTTCTGTACCATGTGTGTGATATATAGAGGATGTTATATACCGTGTGTGTGATATATAGAGGATGTTATATACCGTGTGTGTGATATATAGAGGATGTTATATACCGTGTGTGTGATATATAGAGGATGTTATATACCGTGGGTGTGATATATAGAGGATGTTCTATACCATGTGTGTGATATATAGAGGATGTTATATACCGTGTGTGATATATAGAGGATTTTATATACCGTGTGTGTGATATATAGAGGGCGTTATATACCGTGTGTGTGATATATAGAGGATGTTATATACCGTGTGTGTGATATATAGAGGGTGTTATATACCGTGTGTTGGTGATATACGGAGGGTGTTATATACCGTGTGTGTGATATATAGAGGGTGTTATATACCGTGTGTGTGATATATAGAGGGTGTTATATACCGTGTGTGTGATAAACAGGGCATTATATACCGTGTGTGTGATAAACAGAGGCCGTTATATACCGTGTGTGTGATAAAAACAGAGAGTGTTATATACCGTGTGTGTGATATATAGAGGATGTTATATACCATGTGTGTGATATACAGAGGATGTTATATACCATGTGTGTGATATATAGAGGGTGTTATATACCATGTGTGTGATAAACAGAGGGTGTTATATACCGTGGGTGTGATATATAGAGGATGTTATATACCATGTGTGTGATATATAGATTATAGAGGATGTTATATACCGTGTGTGTGATATATAGAGGGTGTTATATACCATGTGTGTGATATATAGATTATAGAGGATGTTATATACCGTGTGTGTGATATATAGAGGATGTTATATACCATGTGTGTGATATATAGATTATAGAGGATGTTATATACCGTGTGTGTGATAAACAGAGGGTGTTATGTACCTCGTGTGTGATATATAGAGGGTGCTATATACCGTGTGTGTGATACGTAGAGTGAGTTATATACCGTGTGTGTGATACATAGAGGGTGTTCTATACCATGTGTGATAAACAGAGGGTGTTATATACCATGTGTGATATACAGAGGGTGTTATATACCGTGTGTGTGATAAACAGAGGGCGTTATATACCGTGTGTGTGATAAACAGAGGGCGTTATATACCGTGTGTGTGATAAACAGAGGGCGTTATATACCGTGTGTGTGATAAACAGAGGGCGTTATATACTGTGGGTGTGATAAACAGAGGGCGTTATGTACCTCGTGTGTGATATATAGAGGTGTTATATACAGTATAGAGGGTGCTATATACCGTGTTATAAACCATGTTGGTGGTGTCTGATGTGGGTGATGCCCTCCATGTTGGTGGTGTCTGATGAGGGTGATGCCCCAAGTTGTGTTGTCTGATGTGGTGATGCCCTCTGAGTTGGTGGTGTCTGATGTGGGTGATGCCCTCTGATGTGTATGGTGCGGGCGTCCATGGTGGTGGTTTCTGATTTGGGTGATGCTCTCTTATGTGGGTGATGCCCTCCATGTTGGTGGTGTCTGATGTGAGTGATGCCCTCTGATGTGTATGGTCCGGCCCTCGATGTTGGTGGTGTCTGATGTGGGTGATGCCCTCCATGTTGGTGGTGTCTGATGTGGGTGATGCCCTCTGATGTGGGTGATGCCCTCCATGTTGGTGGTGTCTGATGTGGGTGATGCCCTCCATGTTGGTGGTGTCTGATATGGGTGATGCCCTCTGATGTGGGTGATGCCCTCCATGTTGGTGGTGTCTGATGTGGGTGATGCCCTCCATGTTGGTGGTGTCGGATATGGGTGATGCCCTCTGATGTGGGTGATGCCCTCCATGTTGGTGGTGTCTGATGTGGGTGATGCCCTCTGATGTGGGTGATGCCCTCCATGTTGGTGGTGTCTGATGTAGGTGACATGCCCTCTGATGTTGGTGGTGTCTGAATGGTGATGCCCTCTGTTTGGGTGATGCCCTCCATGTTGGTGGTGTCTGATGTGGGTGATGCCCTCCATGTTGGTGGTGTCTGATATGGGTGATGCCCTCTGATGTGGGTGATGCCCTCCATGTTGGTGGTGTCTGATGTGGGTGATGCCCTCTGATGTGTATGGTCCGGCCCTCCATGTTGGTGGTGTCTGATGTGGGTGATGCCCTCCATGTTGGTGGTGTCTGATGTGGGTGATGCCCTCTGATGTTGGTGGGGTCTGATGTGTGTGATGCCCTCTGATGTGGGTGATGCCCTCCATGTTGGTGGTGTCTGATGTGGGTGATGCCCTCCATGTTGGTGGTGTCTTATGTGGGTGATGCCCTCCATGTTGGTGGTGTCTGATGTAGGTGATGCCCTCCATGTTGGTGGTGTCTGATGTGGGTGATGCCCTCTGATGTGGGTGATGCCCTCTGATGTGGGTGATGCCCACCAAGTTGGTGGTGTCTGATGTGGGTGATGCCCTCCATGTTGGTGGTGTCTGATGTGAGTGATGCCCTCTGATGTGTATGGTCCGGCCCTCCATGTTGGTGGTGTCTGATGTGGGTGATGCCCTCCATGTTGGTGGGGTCTGATGTGGGTGATTCGATCTGATGTGGGTGATGCCCTCCATGTTTGGTGGTGCCCTGATATGGGTGATGCCCTCATGTGGTGATGCCCTCTGATGTGTAGGGTCCGGCCCTCCATGTTGGTGGTGTCTGATGTGGGTGATGCCCTCTGATGTGTATGGTCCGGCCCTCCATGTGGGTGATGCCCTCTGATGTGGGTGATGCCCTCTGATGTGTATGGTCCGGCCCTCCATGTTGGTGGTGTCTGATGTGGGTGATGCCCTCTGATGTGGGTGATGCCCTCTGATGTGAGTGATGCCCTCTGATGTGTATGGTCCGGCCCTCCATGTTGGTGGTGTCTGATGTGGGTGATGCCCTCCATGTTGGTGGTGTCTGATGTGGGTGATGCCCTCCATGTTGGTGGTGTCTGATGTGGATGATGCCCTCTGATGTTGGTGGTGTCTGATGTGGGTGATGCCCTCTGATGTGGGTGATGCCCTCCATGTGGGTGGTGTCTGATGTGAGTGATGCCCTCTGATGGTTTTTGTCCCCCTCCATGTTGGTGGTGTCTGATGTGGGTGATGCCCTCTGATGTGGGTGATGCCCTCCATGTTGGTGGTGTCTGATGTGGGTGATGCCCTCCATGTTGGTGGTGTCTGATGTGGGTGATGCCCTCTGATGTGGGTGATGCCCTCTGATGTGGGTGATGCCCTCCATGTTGGTGGTGTCTGATGTGGGTGATGCCCTCCATGTTGGTGGTGTCTGATGTGGGTGATGCCCTCTGTTGTGGGTGAGGCCCTCCATGTTGGTGGTGTCTGATGTGGGTGATGCCCTCTGATGTGTATGGTCCGGCCCTCCATGTTGGTGGTGTCTGATGTGTATGGTCCGGCCCTCCATGTTGGTGGTGTCTGATGTAGGTGACATGCCCTCTGTGTAGGGCCCGGTCGGGGCTCTCTATAAAGCTTTTCTGCAGATCAGCTGTATGCTGTTTTGTTCTGTGTGAATAGCAGGCAGCGTCCTACACATCACACGATTGTGCTCTCGTCTATAATGTTCTTTTTCTGGCACAGCACACTGATCCCAGTTACTGTCTCATGGGCGCACTGACTGTGGACCATCAGAATCATCCCCCAAAGCCTAAAAACACATCTTTATTTCTACAATTCACTGCACATTCTTCTGATTACATGATCTAACCAGAGCAGGGCGAGGACGCACAGTAATCAGCAGGACCGAGTCTGCACCGCTGCTGATACATAACATCTGCAGTGTGAACTGGACGCCTGCAGAAAAATGGGGAATAAAGAAAACTTGTGTTCTTGACACTTCTGCAACCGATCTAGGTGAACACACTATAAGGCTACGTTCACACAGCTAAAAGTGGGACGTATCTTTCCCTGTATTTCGCGGCGTACTGCGCTCAATACAGGGCGAGATACGTCCCAGACATTACGGTAATCCACAGTTATCATAGAGAACTATGGATTACGGCTCCTCTCCCCGCTCGCACAATATGCTGTGTGGGGGAGAGAAGTGACATATCAATTACTAGCGGCGTATACGCGCCGTGAATAATGAATGTTTATGGGGCCGGTGGGCGTCTCCCCCTTCTGAGCACACGGCGTCATTGTGGGCGAAATACGAACCCGCAATTACACTGTGTGAACCTAGCCTAAGGGTGCGTTTACACCGTAAACACCAAATACCGGTCTTTTTTGGTACACAGGGGGACGGTTTTAATCTGCAGTTTGCGGATTCAAGCCATCCCCCTTCGCACCCACATGTTCATGTTCTGCCCAAAACCCAGGCTGAAGAATGAGCATGTTCTAAGTATTACGGAATAGCGGAGGTGTGAAAAACCATCTGGCGGAAAATCCATTCAGTGGGGACTGCTGCAAGGATTTTCTATTGAAGTCTATGGCGGAGCGTTGCATGTCGGCTTGTAAAACCGCACACCGTCTGAAAAACCAACAAATAACCCGTGCTGTGGGGACTTGCCCTTACAATCCGTCCACACAACGAGCATTTCCAGTCGGAAATCTGCACGGAATTGGATTTTAAAAACCGAATGTAAAACCATTCTCATAGACGTCAATTGAAAATCTGCATTGTAGTCTACATGACGCGGACTGTCAGAGGTCAGATTCCAAAAAACTAGAACACGTTCAATAATCCACAATATTTCATTCGGAAACCGATGGAAAATTTACCAGTGAAGTCCGTGGAATGGCATTAAAACCGACCAGAAAGCTTTGTGCACAGATTTTGGCACAGATCCAAGTCCAAAACTCAATAGTGCTCTTTGATGCAAAAACAAGTGAAAACCCGATTCCCAAAAAATTGTCAAAATACACAGCAAATAAATCCTCAGGTTTTTGTGTGAAATATTGTTCAAATATTCGTCGGACGATGTGGTTTTAGGATTCAGAATCCAAGGAATAGTTTGTTCTTTGTCGTGTGGACGTCCCCTTAGGCTATGTCTACACAGCACTGAATTTTGGATGTTTTTTCAGCGGATTCAATCATTTTGAATCTGCCGAAAATCCAACCATACCCAGCGCTGTGTAGCCCTCAATCGAAAATCCATGCTATAGTCTACACAGCTCCGATTATTTACTAAAGGTTTCCTATACCTAAAACAGTCCATCAGAATATAGAACCCATTGTATATTCTGCTGGCTTCCCACAGGGCCAATGTACCGGGTCGCCGGGAATCCGAAATCCAACCACATTTCTTTTGCGCAAATAAAACTGCTTTGCAGCACGGTGCAGCAATGTGAAGATGGCGTCAGATTTTGCACGACATTTTCCCATTCCCGTGTAGACGTACCTTTAGGCTGTGTTCACACGGCTCTTTGGGTCTGTGTGACCATACAACTTCTGATGCGTGTTTGGGTCAGTCTAGACAGGCCCAACTCGCATCTAACAATGAGCAGTGTGAGTTTACACTGCAATGTAAAACACGTATCAGGGTTCAGATGAGTGATCGCCGATGCATGTTACATTGTGTCTTTCGGATATGTTCCAAGGAGTGACTTGTCAATTCTTGGTCCAAAAGACGCAGCAGGAGCCCTATAATAAACTATAGGGTGCGATCCTGCTGCATCCAACACGCATCCAGACACGCAGCTGATCCAATTGACGCTCTGTTTTTGGATGTGATTTTCGGATCCAAAAACGCCATGTGAACAACCCCTTGAATCACTCAGTTTTTTTAAGAAGGGAATCTGTCGCCAATTTATTTATTTTTTTTTACTTATTAAATCAACCCCTGACCAATCTTTTTTTTTTTTAAAAATTTTTTTTATTGGGTTTTCTCAACAATAAATTGGGTTACAAAATAGCAATACCTTTTTGTTTAAAGAAAACCTTCAAGATGTAGCGCAACACAGCGGTTGCAAGTTTCAGGCACCTGGGCTAGAGTAGAAGGGCCACTCATTTTAAAAAGACACGGGGGTCCACAGGCAATCCAACAAAAAAAACCGATTTTCTAATTGAAAACATTGAAATCCAAAAACAGAACTACAAGGGGGACACACATCTACAACAAAACCCCAAACTAAAAGAAAAAAACCATAAAAAAAAAAAAAAAAAAAAAAAAGGGGGGTGGGAAACGGGGGGGGGGAGGGAATAAGAGGGTTCCCCCCACAGTGAGCGGGGCCCAGTTAGGACAGTATAGGGGGTCATTAAATTTATCCTAGAACAGGATCCCCCCCAAGAGACACGGTAAATCCCCCCCAAGGACCCAACAAGATCAAGGTTAATTTAGCATAGAAATCACGATAAACGAGAAGGTGTAACGTCCCAGGATCCCGCCAAACGCCCCAAGATCCATTTGGAGAATCTAAAAGGGGAAAACCCAAAAACTTAATACTTCTGAAACATAAGGCTTCATGTAGGGGTTTTCCAAAGGGTGAAAATTTTTCAGTAAAGTTTTTTAGCTTTTCCACTTCCCCTTTCAAGACTAAACATTTTGGGGCAGACGAAAACCCCACCTACTCCCGGGATTGAGGCCTCCAACCAAATTTTGAAGCAACGTTTCGGGCCCCAGAAAAAAGAATATCAGGGGAATGTGGAATTTTTCTAAGGGCCCTTTTTGGGCATTAAAAGAGGGGGAAGGCAGGAGACAACGGACGTCCAACTCCCAATTTTGATTTAAAGTATCTCTCAGTTCTCCCCAGAATCTCTGTGATGGGACAACCATTCCATGAATCAGTTTGACTTAGGTTGTGAGCATTTAGGGCAGAACACTTTACTTTGGGACAAGGGATTTTGGGGGGATTTAAATCCGTAAATCGTTTTGGGTGCAAAAGGGGAAAAAGTTTCCCCCTATTTTTTCCTGATTACGGCTAATGATTTTTTCCCAGCCTCTAAGGCAACCTGTGGATGTTCAGATCGGGGAAATTTTTCCCCCAATTTAGACAGTGATTAAGGATTTTTTTCGGGGTTTTTGCGCTCCCTTAGTTTTGCGAACAGAGAGAGAGGGTGTGTCGGCGGGACTGAGGCCCCACAGATCATCAAAGTCTTTGGGGGGAAAACCCTTAGTGAGTTTAAACTACTCTGGATCTTAAAAAGTTTTAAACGATCCATTTTTTTTTTCCCTCTCAGCCCGTTTTTATTTCCTGATTGTAGTTTTCCTATGGGGCCGTCATAAAGATTGGGGGGAAAGATTCTTGCTTGCACGCTTTAAAAAAGCATCAGAGAATACTTTTCAGCACTTCAGCACATAGGAGACTTTAAAACAGATTCTTTCCCATAGACTTGTATAGAGAGTTATCACGTAAAGGAGGGGAGAGGGGGGGCTTTGACATCCCTCTTGTGACTGATGGATTCTTGTTTTTTACACATTGGTTCTCTTTTAGCTTGACCCTGCCCGTTACGAAAAGACAGACACTGCTAAAACTCTCTAATCAGAACAGGAACGTCAGCAATATTTAGGGCCCAGGCCAAAGTGAGAACTGCAGGACTTTAAAAATTATTAAAAAAACTGAAAGTGATCTGGAAAAATTTTAAAAAAAACATAACCAAAAATTCCTAAAAAAAAATGTTTTAAAAAAAAATTGAGTTAAACAATAATTTTTTTTTGATGACACATCCCCTTTAAGTCAATGAGACACAGTTTATTATAAGTCTCCATCAGGCATCCACTTCCGCAACTGGAAAAATGAAACCTCATGGAACCAAAAAATTGTGCAAAGTGCTCATGACCGGAACAGATAGGACTTCAGTGTTATTTTTTAGTAAGTGCCGGAACAATTAAAACCACACAAAAATCCTGGCGGTGGGTTGAACACATGTCCTTTTTGCCGCACGCACTGACTTGTCTGAGTCACAAGAGAGGATTAGATAATAAAACCCGGCGCGGCTCGTCCCCTCGGGCTCTATTCATTACAATGTGTGATGAGCGTATAGTAGGTTTTGTTTCGCAACTATTTTTTAAACCCTGCCAAAAACGGGAGGGGGAAATTTACCGTCTCAGGCCCAAACTGGGCTGGGCACATGGGTCGCACGAAGAAAAAATTTGACGTCGACGAACCCTTTCTTTCAGAACAACAGAAAAAATATTGACCAGGTTTAAAAGCACACACAAGCCAAAATTCACATAAAGGGGGAAAAAGCCGCTCACCTAAAATCAGATCCATATTTATATAATTTAGGACGGGGCCCCCTAAAAAAACACATTGGTAAGGGTTAATACTAACCCCGCCCTTTTAATGGGTGCATTGAATATTTTTTTTTCCCTTTCTCCTACACCATGATGGAGCAGCTTGAAAAAACCCTAAAAATGATGCACACTATCACTCCAGGGCTCATGTTTTTTTTATACATACATTTTTTTTTTAATGGGATTCCAATAAATTATCTACTTTTTACGTATTTGATTTTCTTACGTGGTAAGTGGTTATCACTCCAATGATTAGCTTTTAACCCCTTAGGCTATGTTCACACGATGTACTGCGGCGCTGCAATACATCGTGTCTTTCGGGAGCTCGTGCTAATGCGTGCACGCTTCCGCGGCGCAGGGTGGGGCGGCAGGCCCACCGGCCCCATTGACATGCATTACCTGCGGCACATATTCACCGCGAATAATTGACATGTCACTGAGCTCCCCGCGCGTACAATATGCTCTCTATGAGAGCTATGAATTACCATAATTTTGGCGCGCATCTCACCCGTATTAGAGCGCAAATACAACGCGAAAGGCACACCGAAATTAGCCCGTGTGAACATACCCTTAAGCCGAACGTCTGGAAAGTACTTCATGACCAGCAATTGTTTTAGTTTTTGCCTCCTTGCGTTTCAACAGTCGTAGCTTTTTTAATTTTTCAATGATGCAGTTGTACGAGGCCTTGTTTTATTCGGGGCAAGTTGTACTTTTTGGGGGAATAGTTTAAGTTCACTTTTAAATTATTGCAGAATTTTTTGTTTTCAATTTTGTTTTGTATTTTTTTACACCATTTATATTTCACACTTAATAACTTGTTAGATTAATTCTACAGGTTATTGCAGTCGTGTGGATACCTAATATGTGTAGGGTTTTTTTTGTGTGTAATGTATGCACAATTATTTTTTTATTTAATATTTATTTTTATTTTATCTTTTTCTACACTTTTTTCTTCTTTTTTTTTTTATAATCCCATGAAGGGATAAGTGTTTTGCACTTTTTCTTATACGTATACTATAATGTATTAGCAAATTCATAGGTGCTCCATATTCATATATGCTAATACATTATAATCTGTGTCAGTATGACACGGGCTGCAGTCAGGGAAGCACACAGTCTGCCCTGATCACTGGCTTATTACACAGACAGTCCTGGAGCTACTGTAGGTCCCTAAGACTGACTGTGCAGCCATTCTCCCGGGTTACTGGAGTCCCTGTCACCCGACAGAGCAAGGAAAGCCCTTTGATTATGCTGCCATCACTGACCACAGAAATCAAAGGGTTAAGCGCCAGGGAGTAGCGGTTTCCTCCACTTCTCGCCGTTTGCAGAGACTGTGCTGGGAAGTACAGCTGTGTTCCTAGTGCAGCTGCTGTGCTGGGAGCCGCAAACCCCGATGTCCGCAGCGACGTCAAAAGACATTGCTGCAGACGAATGACCTGAAATCCCCTCCATCAAAAGACGGCGGGGGTCGTTAAGGTGTTAACATGTAAAGAAAGATAAAGTCTATTACCAAATATAGTGTTTTTTTGATTTTGCTTTGATCAGGAACTAATAAAAGAAGATTTTATGAATGGTTAGAGTACAAAAGTTTCTATGGTTACCGACCACTTCTTCCTCCTCTGTCTCTTATCTTGCATTGCTACCAGCTGCCACTCAGTCTGTCCATGGCAGGGAGTGTGTTTACCTAACGTAATGAGAAGCCTAAACTCTTTAGAGCTCTGTAGCCTTGTATGGTATGCTTTGTAAATCTCCTAGATGCAATTCCACACTGGGCCGTTGTGTTGCTGATTTGTACATGAAACCAGCTGGGCAACAGGCAGTCCTGGCAACAACCTGATCTTCCTGCGTGGACTTGTGTCTCACTGTGACCAATCAGAAGATTGAGCAGGGAAGTAACAATGGACGGAAACCCACCTTTATATATGAAATACAATCAGGGCCGTGTTAACAGCATTATAGGCCCTGGGCATAGCAGTGCTATGGGCTCTGCCCAAATACGTGACATCAAACCAGACCGTACCTCCAGCCATGTCCAAACGTGACATCTAATGAGGACATGAGCCTAACCACCCCCAAGCACCCCCATATGATCGTGCTACCTACATTGGGACACACCGCTAATGTTTTGTAGGCAACCTGCAGCTTACAAGACTAATTGGCTCCACCATGGTTTGTAACTGTTAACCCCTTAAGGACCCAGCCTGTTTTGACCTTCCTGACCCAGCCCTATTTTTGAAATCTGGCATATGTCACTTTATGTGAGAATAACTTTTTGACACTTTTACCTAGCCAATGTGATTCAGAGATTGTTTTCTCGTGACACATTGTGCTTTAAGTTAGTAAGAAATTTTATTCATACAATCCTTGTTTTGTTTGTGAAAAATATCAAAATTTCATGAAAAATTTGGAAAAATTTGCGATTTTGAAAGTTGCAAAATTTCTGCGTGCAAGACAAATAATTATTCCCCACAAAATAGTTTATAACTAGCATCTACCATATGTCCACTATAGGTTGGCATAATTTTTTAAATGTCTTTTTTTTTTTTTTACGACATTAAGGTGGGTGTGAAATTTAGTAGTAATTTCTCACATTTTTCAAGAAAAATTTGCAATATACACTTTTTAGGGACCACTCCAGTTCTGACGTGGCTTTTAGGGGCCCTGA
>JAODAL010031578.1:0-48232 GCA_025379985.1 Phyllomedusa bahiana
TCAATTCCAATCCAATTTTTAAACATTTGGATCACCTTATGAAAATTTTCCCACACTGACGTGAACACCGGTCACCTCAGTCAATGTCCCCCAATTTACTATGGGGCGGCGAAGTTGCGGGACGTTTTTCCGACGTATTTCTGTCCACATAGACATACAATAAGGTACACCACATTTGTGGTTTTGCAATTAATAAAGTGTTTTGTGGAAAAGTTCTTATTATTCCCTATGCCCAGAGAAAAATTTGGTCTTTTCCACAAAGGGGCATGCCACACAGTCAGAGAAATCTAAAACACCAGTAGGTTTGGACAGCCAACGTTTCAGATCGTGGTACGGGTGAAGTGGCTTTGGACCACGTGATCCCTTAGCTCCTACCTCTTCTATAAGTGATGGATGGGAAATCACCGACACATCTTTTATGTCGGGATCCATCTTCAACACATGCCAATTCTCTGATGATGCGTTTAACCAATGGTGCCGCATTATAAAAGGGTCCCTATGATACGTGTCAAGGGTAGTGTTGGTCTTTAATTTTAGGGGTAAGAAGATCAATGCGGTCAGATTTTAGTGCATTTTGGAATGCCCGTCGTAAGACATGGCCCTGGATACCCCCTTGCCAAAAAGCGTTTCCTCATGTCTCAGCCTGTCTCCTGAACTCAATCTCAGTGGAGCAATTTTCTCCTGAGGCGCAAAATATTGACCTCGAGGGATGCCCCTTTTTAGGGGCAGGGGATGATTACTTTCCCACCGCAGTAGTGAATTCACGGCGGTGGGTTTACGAAAACCGTTGTTACAGTTCACCGATGTTTTTTTCGTGATGCATACATCAAGAAGGCAGATGAACCACTGCAATTTCATGGTGAATTTTAGCCCTAGATCGTTAACTTTAAGAGCCTCAAACCAAATTTCACAAAATTCTGTTGCAGTGCCTTTCCAAATGATGAACACATCATCAATGAATCTAGCCCAGAGGGCTTTTCTCAGAGTGTATAGGGGGATTATCCCCAAAGACAAAAAGGACTCCCACCACCGAGGTCAGATTAGCAAGGAAGGCGCGCAGGCACTTCCCATGGCTGTACTGGTGGTAAGTCCTATGTCAAACACAAAATAGTTCCTAGTGAGTACAAAAATCCAACAATTCAACACCACAACTCACTGTGCATTTCAAATTGTAAACCTCTGGTGCTAAAAAGAATTTTATAGCTTCAGGGCCCAGATGGTTGGTATACATGTGTATAGTGACTCAACATCTATACTTGCTAAAGAGTATTCTGATCAAAAGCACAGTCCTCAATCCGTTTCCCGCAAATCTTGGTTCCCTAATCAGGGCCGCCAAAAACAGGGGGTACAACCGGTACTCCCGTATGGGGCCCGGGGGAATAAGGGGGCCCGCGGCAAGCGGGCCACCTTATTCCTCACGGCAGGAAACAGGGCCCGGCGGCGGGGGCCGCCGAACCAGGCTCCGCCTGGCCCACAGTTGGGGGCCCCGAGTTGCGGGGGGCCCCGGAGGCAGTGCCGTCACTCCCCGGGGCCCAGCCGCGCATCCGGTCTCTGCACGCCCGGGCCCTGCGTCCCGAGCGCCCAGAGACCGGCCCGGTAGCCGGGGACTAATGTCCCCGACTCCCGGGGCTGCCGGCTGGTGCAGCGGAGCGCAGCGCCACTAGCGCTGCACTCCGCTGATCTCCCCGGCAGGCTAACCATTAGGCCTTCAGCCTGCCGGGCGCCGGCCCCTACGCTGACGTAGGGCGGGGCGGTGACGTCACTTCCCCCGCGCCGCCTGTGCAGGGTGGCAGGAGCCGGCGGCGCTCGGGGGGCCCCCAGGACCGAGGCCAGGTAAGTGTTGATTTTTTTTTTTTTTAATATACTAAGGGGCACGCTGCCTATCCAAAGGGGGCCCCCCAACTGCCTATCACTAAAAGGGGGGCCCCGGCCTGCCCTATCACTAAAGGGGGTCCCCGGGGCGCCCCTCACTAAAGGGGGGTCCCCGGCGTGCCTATCACTAAGGGGGCCCCGTGCCTACACTAAAGGGGGTTGGGGGTTCCCTGGGGGGCCCCTGGGGGCCCCATCACTAAAGGGGGTCCCTGGCGTCCTATCACTAAAGGGGTCCCGGCGCTGCTATCACTAAAGGGGCCCTGATGCCTATCATAAAAGGGGGCCTGGCGCTGCATCTCTAAAGGGGGTCCCGATGCCTATCACTAAAGGGGGTCCCGGCTGCCCTATCACTAAAGGGGGCCCGATGTATCCTAAAGGGGGGTCCCTGGCGCTGCCATCACTAAAGGGGCCCCTGGCGTGCCCAAAACACTAAAGGGGGGGCTTTGACTGCCCATCAAAAGGGGGGTCCCTGGCGCTGCCCTACAAAAGGGGGGCCTGATGCCTATCACAAAGGGGGGCCCGGCAACTGCATCACAAAGGGGGTCCCCGACTGCCTATCACAAAGGGGGGGCCCCGGGCTGCCCATCAAAAGGGGGTCCCACGCCTATCACTAAAGGGGGTCCCCCGGGGCTGCCTATCATAAAGGGGGGCCCCGACTGCCTATTTAAAGGGGGTTTCCCGGCGCTGCCCTTTACTAAAGGGGGCCCTGACTGCCTTCCTAAAGGGGGCCCTGGCGCTTGCCTATCACTAAAGGGGGCCCCCACTGCCTACAAAAAGGGGGTTTTTTTAAAAAGGGGGCCCTGACGCCTATCACTAAAGGGGGGCCCTGACTGCCTATCACTAAAGGGGGTCGTGACTGCCTTAAATAAAGGGGGGCCCCGACCGCCATCACTAAAGGGGGCCCTGGGACTGCTTTCACTAAAAGGGGGGCCCTGACTGCCACCTAAAAGGGGGGGTCCCCCGGCGCTGCCCCATCACTAAAGGGGGGCCCTGACTGCCTATACTAAAAGGGGGTCCCTGGACGATTATCACTAAAGGGGGGCCTTGATCCTTCACTAAAGGGGGGCCCCCGGGGGCTGCCTTCACTAAAGGGGGGTCGTGACTGCCATCACTAAAGGGGGGTGACTGCCTATCACTAAAGGGGGCCCTGACCCTATCACTAAAGGGGGGGGGTGTTTTTCATAAAGGGGGCTCTGACTGCCTATCTCAAAGGGGGGCCCCGGCGGGGCCCATCACTAAAAAGGGGGGCCCGACTGCCTTCACTAAAAGGGGGTCCCTGGCGCTGCCTACACTAAAAGGGGGCCCGGGGCGCCCATCCTAAAAAAGGGCCCCGAGCCTACCTAAAGGGGGCCCTGGGGGCTCCCATCATAAAAGGGGGGTTTTTGTGGACTGCCTATCACTAAAGGGGGGTCGGGGTGCCTATCACTAAAGGGGGCCGTGATGCCTATCACTAAAGGGGGCCCCGACTGCCTTTACAAGGGGGTCCCGGCATGTTTTCACAAAGGGGGCCCTGACTGCCTATCTTAAAGGGGGTCCCTGGCGGGCCTATCACTAAGGGGGCCCTGACTGCCTTCTCAAAGGGGTCCTGGCGCTGCCTATCACTAAAGGGGGCCCTCGCCCAACACTAAAGGGGTTTTCCCCGGCACTGCTTTTTACTAAAGGGGGGGGCCCGACTGCCTAACTAAAGGGGGGTCCCTGCGTGCCCATCACTAAAGGGGTCGGAAAGCCAAATAAAGGGGGCCCGACTGCCAAAACTAAAGGGGGCCCTGCTGCCATCACCCAAAGGGGGTCCCTGGCATGCTTATCACTAAAGGGGCTCTGAAGCCTATCTTTAAAGGGGTCCCTGGCTGGCTACAAAAGGGGCCCTGACTGTAATCACTAAAGGGGGCCCCGGGGGTGCCTTCACTAAAGGGGGGTCCCTGGCGCGCCATCACTAAAGGGGGGCCCGAAAAGCCCCATCACAAAAGGGGGTGGCTGCCTATCATAAAGGGGTTCGTTCTGCCTATCACTAAAGGGGGTGTGTGCCCCATCACTAAAGGGTGGGGGCCCTGATGCCTATCACTAAAGGGGGCCGATGCCTTCACTAAAGGGGGCCCTGACGGCCTATCACGAAAGGGGGTCCCTGGGGACTGCTTATCACTAAAGGGGGCCCTGACGCCCATCTCAAAAAGGGGCCCCGGGCGGGCCATCACTAAAAAGGGGGCCTGACTGCCTTCATAAAGGGGGGCCCCGGGACTGCTTATCACAAAGGGGGCCCTGATGCCTATCTCTAAAAGGGGGCCCCGACTGTTTTTAAAGGGGGCCCTGACTCCTATCACTAAAGGGGGGCCCTATGGCCTATCACTAAAGGGGGCCCCCTGACTGCCTAACACTAAAGGGGCCCTGGCGCTGCCTATCCCCAAAGGGGGGGGCCCTGGGGGCTGCTTCACAAAGGGGCCCTACGCCTTCATAAAGGGGTCCCCGGCGTCTATCATAAAGGGGGCCCCGGGCTGCCCTTTTATAAGGGGGCAGACTGCTATACAAAAGGGGGTCATTTTCACGTATATCTCAAAAAGGGGGGTCCCTGGGCTGCCTACATAAAGGGGGGCTGACTGCAATACTAAAGGGGGCCCCGGCGCTGCCTATCTCTAAAGGGGGTCCCTGGCGCTGCCTATAACTAAAGAGGGCCCTGCTCTACCTAACCTCTAAGGAGGGCCCCGACTTACCCAACCTTAAAGGAGGGCCCTGAACACTAACCTCTAAAGGGGGCCCTGACTCCCACCTAACCCTAAAGGGGGCCCTGACTCTATATCCTCTAAAAAAGGGGGGCCCCGACTTCCCAACCTCTAAAGGAGGGGGCCCCGATCCACCTAACTTAAAGGAGGACCCTGACTCCACCCTAACCTTAAAGGAGGGCCCTGAACGCCTAAAAAATAAAGGGGACCCTGGCTAGGTAAAACCCCCCAACCTAACCCGGGGGGGCCTACCAATTATCCCGGGGGTCTCCCCCTAAATAGGGCCCATTTAATTTCCGGGGCCTTTCCCATTTGCCTCCACCGGTAAATTTTTTTTGGGGGGCAAAGGCCCTGCTGTAGATTTTCTCCAGAGGGTTTTTCCCCCCCCACCCCCAACCCCCTTAGGATACTAGGCCTTTAGTTATGGCTTTACCCGCCCCCACCCGGGGGAAGTTTGTACGAGGGGGGAAAAGGGGAAAGAAATGCTTGAAAAATTTAGTTTTTAAGATATTTGTGTTTAATTTCGGGAGGGATGAGTTGTGGCGGGGCAAGTCCCCATTTCGGTGTGGAAGGTGCAGAAGAAAAGGGGGAAAAAGAACGACTATGAGAGAAGAACCAAAATCCTCAGAAAAGGACTCTCCGGGGGAGTTTGATTTCAGGGGGTTATTTTGCTTTTAAAATTTTCAGTGCTGTATTCACGTAAATTTTTGTGACCTGAGTGGTGTTGACCCCTATTGGTCTCTATATGGGGGGTTTATAGGGTTTATGAGCTGGGGTGCCTGAACCTAGTGGGCCTATTGGGAGTGTTGTTGGGTTTTTACCGAAGGGGGTTAGGGGTACACTTTCTTTCTTGCTGGTGTTTATTTTAGAAAGGGGGGGGGGTAGGTGGGGCCAAAGGAAAAATGGAGGGGGATATTTTTTGGGTGGAGGGGATATTGTATGTGGGGGGAGGGGGATAGTTTATTTGGGTGGAGGGGGATATTTGTTGTGGGGGAGGGGGTTTGTATGTGGGTGGGGGGGGTTTTTGTTTGTGGGGTATTGGAGGGGGATATTGTATGTGGGTGGAGGGGGGGTATTGTTTTTGGGTGGAGGGGGGATATTTTGTTTTGGGGGGGGGGGATATTGATGGGGGTGGAGGGGGGGAAAGTATGTGGGGGAGGGGGTATTGTATGTGGGTGGAGGGGGGTATTGTAGGTGGGGGGGGAGGGAGATAATTTTATGGGGGGAGGGGGATATTTATTGTGGGGGGGGGAATGGTGGGGGCTATTTTAGCCCGTGTCTATGGGGTGGGGAAAACATATGGTGACTCACTTGTATTGTACTACACAATGCAGTTCTTTTTTTCACACTATATTTTGGGGGTAAAAAAAGGGCGCATTTTTTGTCCTAGAGGCCGTTTTTTTTGCTGGGGGCGGGGCGATCGGGTTTATGGGGGCGGGTTTTACGGGGGGCGGGCCCAGGTGCTTCAGCTGTATGGGGCCCTGAAATTTCTGTTGGCGGCCCTGTCCCTAATGTACGATGGTAATGAATGTACAAAGGGAGATAGTATTTTATCAATGTATACACCACAGTTTTGTGTGAGGGAGCCAATCCCTGATACTATTGGACGACCCTTCAAAGGGGTCGTGCCTTTGTGGACCTTAGGCAGACTATAAAAAGTTGCTATCTGTGGATGTTGTGGAAGGAGATAGTCAAATTCTGCTTTATTAATTAGCTCCAATCTCAAAGCATGATTTAATAGAGTTTTTAGTTCATTAGAGAAGACCATAGTAGGGTCCTGAGGCAGAACACGGTAGCACAAAGTATCTGATAACAACTTATGGCACAGTTCTCTATATTGGATATGATCCAACACCACTACATTACCCCCCTTGTCAGAGGGTTTTATGCATATGGGGGGGATTCATTTTCCAAATTCTGTAGCGCTTGTAATTCAAGTTCAGAGCAGTTGTTACATAAATTCCCTTTTACTTTCTCAAGATCTTTCAGGGTGAGATCTAAGAAGACATCAATACCTGACGTCTCGCCAATGGGTGGCATTTTCTGACTTTTAGTTTTAAGTTCAGTAAAAGGTCCTTTACCAGTATCTGTCAATGAGATTTCAGATAACCCAGATAGCAGGCGAACGTCTTCAAGCAAACTCAAGGGAATACCAAGTTCCTTACACTCTTTTTTGTCTCTTAGTGCAAAGAACTTATGCCAGCGCAGTTTTCTTGCAAAGAGATGTAGATCACGGGTCCAATTAAACAGATTAAAGTTAGATGTCGGTACAAAAGTCAGTCCCTTACACAGTACACTGTTTTCAACGTCAGTCAAGATACGTTTCGACAGGTTTATAACCTGGATCCCTTTGTCATCCAGTCTAGGTTCATTTAGTATTTGTATGACCTCTTCACTCTCTCCCTTAGTTCGTATGAGTTTTTTGAATCCAGGTAATTGTATGCATTACGTGCACCTCTCCCACCTCTCCTACCTCTACTCCCTCTCGATCTGGTACTCTGTCTCGGAGCTCCACTAGTCGGGTCTCTCTCAGTGTCAGAGATATCGGTTTCAGTGGATGAGGCGTCCGTGGCAGATTCTCTATATGAGTTTTTATTACCTACTAAAGTATAGGCTTTATTCTCTCTGAAGTCTGCCAAATCACGCAGAAATTGTTTATGTTTTCTATCCTAGAGATGATATTTATGTCTCTCAATGGTAGATTGTAGTTGCTTTTCCTTATTTACAAATTCTGTCTCTTTTGAAAATTTCTGCGTGATTTCAATTTGTTCCTTGAGTCTAGAATTTACTTCTTCAAGGTGAATTCGTTCCTCATCCAGAAGCAATTTCATGAAACGAATTGAACTTTGAGTCGCCTCCTGTTCCCATTTATTACAGAACGAGGGAGATCTAGTGCGACTTGAGGGAATTAGAGTAATTCTTAAACCTCTTGGCACTATATTGTGTTTGATATAATTATCCAAACTCTCTACTTCCCACCAACATGTTATTTGTTCCTTATAAATACGGGTCAATTCCCTAAATGCGATGTTAAAGGTAGGGACATATTTCTGTTGTAGGTAAACCTTATCTGAAAAAACGTCTTTCGCCTCCAATGACCACTCATCAAAATTACTCCCTCTGGCATAGGGAATAATAAGAACTTTTCCATAAAACACTTTATTAATTGCAAAACCACAAATGTGGTGAACCTTATTGTATGTCTATGTGGACAGAAATACGTCGGAAAAACGTCCCGACAACTTCACCGCCGCATATGTGAACATCTGGGCGACATTCGACATGAGCGTGACACGGCTGTGTCACGTCATGTGTGGAATTTACATAATGGTGACCCCAAATGTTTAAAATGGATTGGAATTGATCATATCTGTCACGAGTGGTCCCGCAGCCCCTCGCCCGGGCTGCGGGCGCACTCGTGCTGCCACCCGTCAGGTTCCGGCGGCCCCTGCCGGTCCCGCGGGTCGGGTCCCGGCTTCCCCCTTACCTCTCCGCGCTCCCGCATCCTCCCGTCCTCCTGGCCGGCCGGTGTGCGCATGCCCGCGCCTTAGGCGCGCGCGCGCCGGCTCTCGGGGATTTAAAGGGCCAGTACGCCCATTATTGGTCAAGGTGATCCTATTTAACCTCCTTCCTTCCGGGTCACCTTTGCCGGATCTTTAGTGCCGTACTGCCTTTAGAGAAAGCTTCTTCTGCCTCATTGCCTGACTTCCGTGTACCGAACCTTTTTCGCTCCTGTGTCTTGACCACGAACCTCTGCCGCCTGCCTTGACCCCTTGCCTGTCCCCGACTTCGCCTACGTCTCACGATTCTGTACTACGCACTGCCTTGGCTGCCACCGCAAGCAAGTCACGCCAGTGGGGCGACCTGGTAGTTCTCCGCCGCAGCAAGTCCATCCCGCTTTGCGGCGGGCTCTGGTGAAAACCGGGTTCTACTTAGTTTCCCGCCCCCTGGTAACGGCTTACACCATCGCTTGCGGTGTCCAGCGGATCCACTGCCAGCATTCGTTACAGTAAGATCCGGCCATGGATCCCGCCAAGGTACCTCTGCCCGGTGAACCGGATCTCACGGCGATAGTGGCTCAGCAGTCACAACAACTAGCGCAACAAGCCCAGCAGCTGAACCAGTTGTCCGCCATGCTGCAGCAGCTCCTGGCTAACCAACAGCCGCCGACTCCTCCTCCTGTGGCGACACCTCCGCCAGTACCCGGGACTTCTAGACTGCGTTTACCACTACCCGACAAGTTTGAAGGGGACTCCAAACTGTGCAGGGGATTTATTACCCAGTGCTTGATGCACGTTGAGTTGATGGCTGGTCAATTCCCCACTGAACGTTCTAAGGTGGCCTTCGTGGTCAGTCTGCTGTCCGGGAAGGCTCTAGCTTGGGCCACCCCTCTCTGTGGACCTGAGGCGATCCGGTGACGACGAACCTACAGGCTTTCCTCTCAGAGTTCCGCAGTGTCTTTGAAGAGCCGGCACGGGCTTCCTCGGCAGAGACCGCTCTACTGAATCTTCGCCAGGGTGACTCCTCTGTCGGCGACTACGCAGTTCGTTTTCGGACCCTGGCGTCGGAGCTGACCTGGAACGACGCCGCTCTATGTGCCACTTTTAAGAAGGGCCTGTCCGGCAGAGTTAAGGACGCCCTAGCGGCCAGAGAGATCCCGTCCTCTCTAAGCGAACTGGTCCACCTAGCCACTCGGATCGATGTTCGCTTCGCCGAGCGGCAAGAGGAACTACGCCAGGAACGTGATCTCGCCCGACCACGCCGTTTGCCTCGCCTGGCTCCGGTCTTCCAAAGACCACAGCTGCCGCTTCCGCTTCCAACCAGTGAAGAACCCATGCAGGTGGACCGGGCACATCTGTCCGAACAGGAGCTGTCCCGCCGTCGGGCAGAGAAATTGTGCCTTTACTGTGCCAGCCCAGATCTCTTTCGCAATGGTTCCCGCTTCGCCCTCAGCGGCAGGGAAACGCCCGCACCTAGGCTAATGTCGGAGAGACGTCCCCTAGGTGTGAACACTTCCTCTCCACGCCTTACTAGGAGTTGAGGTCTCGTCTGGTGCCGGACTCGCTTTTCGGGTACCCGCCTTTCTAGACTCTGGATTCGCCGGGAACTTTATTCACGCCACCCTGGTGTCCCAGTATCGCCTTACCGTTGACCCGTCTGGAGAAGCCCTGGTGATATCCTCCGTGATGGCACACTTCTTAGTGAGGCCATTCGGTACGTGACCAAGCCATTGTCCCTCCGCATGGGGGCTTTACACAAGGAGAAGATCACCTTCTACGTCCTCCCTCGGTCGTCCTCAGCGATCCTCTTGGGTCTTCCGTGGCTGCAGCTCCATGCCCCGACCCTCGACTGGAAAACCGGGGAGGTTCTACGCTGTGGCTCCGACTGCCAGAATCGCTGTCTCTCAGTTCCGCGGCCAGTCCGGGCCGTTCTACCTCATCAGTTTTACAGGTCCCTGCCAGGTCTTCCCGCTGAATACCGGGACTATGCGGACGTCTTTTCGGAGAAACAGGCCGAATCCCTTCCTCCTCATCGCCCCTATGACTGTCCCATTGACCTCCTTCCTGGGACCAGTCCTCCTCGGGGTAGAGTTTACCCGTTGTCCAGACCAGAGACTCAGGCCATGTTGGACTATATCCGTGAGAACCTGCAAAAGGGTTTTATACGCAAATCCTCATCACCCGCCGGAGCCGGGTTTTTCTTCGTACAGAAGAAGGACGGTTCTCTCCGTCCTTGCATCGACTACCGGGGCCTGAAACAGATTACCGTGAAAAACCGGTACCCGTTGCCACTAATTACGGAACTCTTTGACCGTCTACAAGGAGCCAAGGTTTTCTCCAAATTGGACCTGCGCGGGGCATACAATCTCATCAGGATCCATGAGGGAGATGAGTGGAAGATTGCGTTCAATACCCGCGACGGCCATTTTGAGTATCTAGTAATGCCATTCGGTCTGTGCAATGCCCCCGCAGTCTTTCAGGAGTTCGTAAACGACATCTTCAGGGACCTGCTCTACACGTGTGTCATCGTGTACCTGGACGACATCCTGGTTTTCTCCCCTGACCTCCGGACCCATCTATCACAGGTGCGCCTAGTCCTGCAACGCCTTCGCAGCAACCGCCTGTACGCCAAATTAGAGAAATGCGTGTTCCACCAACCCAGTCTGCCTTTCCTCGGTTACATCGTCTCCGACCGAGGCCTGCAAATGGATCCCACTAAGCTGTCTGCTATCCTGCAATGGCCACGACCTGTTGGACTTCGAGCCATACAACGTTTTTTGGGCTTTGCGAATTATTATCGGCAGTTTATATCCCACTTCTCTACTCTGGTGGCTCCAATTGTGGCCCTCACCAGGAAAAAGGCTAATCCCAAATGTTGGCCACCAG
The DNA here is from genome assembly GCA_025379985.1 of Phyllomedusa bahiana. Taxonomy (NCBI): domain Eukaryota; kingdom Metazoa; phylum Chordata; class Amphibia; order Anura; family Hylidae; genus Phyllomedusa; species Phyllomedusa bahiana. The sequence goes on from JAODAL010031578.1 coordinate 10,973, forward strand.
CGGCCGAAAGAGCCTTCTCGGATTTGAAGTCAGCCTTTGCTTCCGCACCTATTTTGTCACGCCCTGACCCGGAGAAGCCTTTCTCTTTGGAGGTGGATGCCTCTTCCGTGGGGGCCGGAGCTATCCTTACTCAAAAGGGTCCCAAGGGGAGAACCATCACCTGCGGCTTCTTCTCCAAGACCTTCTCGTCGGCGGAGAGGAACTATGCTATTGGGGACCGAGAATTACTCGCTATCAAGATGGCCCTGGAAGAGTGGCGGCATCTTCTGGAGGGAGCTCGTCATCCTTTTGAGGTATATACGGATCACAAAAATCTTCAGTATCTCCAGTCGGCCCAGCGCCTCAATCCCCGGCAAGCACGGTGGTCTCTTTTTTTTTCTAGATTTGACTTCCGGATCCATTTTCGCCCAGCCGAAAAGAACATCAGGGCAGATGCTCTCTCTCGCGCATCTGACGTCACTGGAGAGGAGCCGCAGCCCCAACACATTATACCTCCGGAACGCCTGATCCCAGCAGCACCTGTCCTCCTTCGGCAGATACCTCCTGGCAAGACCTACGTTCGGCCATCGCTGCGCAAGAGAATCCTGAATTGGGGACACTGCTCTTTGATGGCAGGACATCCGGGGGTCCGTAGATCGTTCCAATTGATCTCTCGGTTTTACTGGTGGCCAGGGCTGGCTAAAGATACTAAGGACTTCGTGGATGCCTGTGCTACTTGTGCCCGGAATAAGGTGCCCCACCACGGTCCCTCCGGGCTGCTGCGACCCCTGCCTACGCCCAGTATTCCATGGTCCCATGTGGCGATGGATTTCATCACCGACCTTCCATCCTCTTCGGGTAACACCGTGATCTGGGTCATTACGGATAGGTTTTCGAAGATGTCGCACTTCGTCCCACTGCCCGGGTTACCCTCCGCACCACGTCTTGCCTCCCTGTTCTTTAGTCACATCTTCCGCATGCACGGTCTGCCCCAGCACATCGTTTCTGATCGTGGGGTGCAGTTCGTGTCCAAGTTCTGGCGCGCACTCTGCTCCCGATTGCAGGTGAAGTTAGACTTCTCTTCGTCATACCATCCGCAATCTAACGGCCAGGTAGAGAGGGTCAATCAGATTCTGGGCAGCTACTTACGTCATTTTGTTTCTGCTCGCCAGGATGACTGCGCTGACCTCCTACCCTGGGCCGAATTTTCATACAACTCACTGGATTCAGGGGCTTCGGGCGCGTCTCCCTTTTTTATTGTATACGGTCGGCATCCCCGCCCTCCTCTCCCTCTGCCCTCCTCCTCCAAGGTTCCCTCTGTAGATGCCTTGGTCCACGACTTATCTGGCATCTGGGAGCAGACTCGTCAGTCCCTGCAGCGTGCTGCTGCCCGTATGAAGGCCCAGGCGGACAGAAAGAGGAGACCAGCTCCAACCTTTACCCCTGGAGACAAAGTCTGGCTGTCCGCCAAATATGTCAGGGTGGAAATCCCCAGCTACAAGCTTGGTCCGCTCTTCCTGGGGCCCTTTGAAATCTTGAGCCGTATTAATCCAGTAGCGTATAAGCTCCGACTCCCACCCACCATGCGGGTCCCTAATTCTTTTCACGTATCCCTCCTGAAGCCCGTCGTGTTGAACCGCTTCTCCAGAAAAGTTGTCCCTCCCTCTCCTGAGTCTGTAGCCTCCAACATATTTGCGGTCAAAGAGATCTTGGCTATGAAGTCGGTTAGGGGTAAACGGCAATTCTTGGTTGATTGGGAGGGATTCGGTCCGGAGGAGAGATCATGGGAACCTGAGGAAAACATCCTGGACCGCGGTCTCGTATTGAGGTTCCTCCGAACCAGAAAGAGGAGGAGGCCCAGGGGGGGGTACTGTCACGAGTGGTCCCGCAGCCCCTCGCCCGGGCTGCGGGCGCACTCGTGCTGCCGCCCGTCGGGTTCCGGCGGCCCCTGCCGGTCCCGCGGGTCGGGTCCCGGCTTCCCCCTTACCTCTCCGCGCTCCCGCGTCCTCCCGTCCTCCTGGCCGGCCGGTGTGCGCATGCCCGCGCGCCGGCTCTCGGGGATTTAAAGGGCCAGTACGCCCATTATTGGTCAAGGCTAGCAGGTGATCCTATTTAACCTCCTTCCTTCCGGGTCACCTTTGCCGGATCTTTAGTGCCGTACTGCCTTTAGAGAAAGCTTCTTCTGCCTCATTGCCTGACTTCCGTGTACCGAACCTTTTTCGCTCCTGTGTCTTGACCACGAACCTCTGCCGCCTGCCTTGACCCCTTGCCTGTCCCCGACTTCGCCTACGTCTCACGATTCTGTACTACGCACTGCCTTGGCTGCCACCGCAAGCAAGTCACGCCAGTGGGGCGACCTGGTAGTTCTCCGCCGCAGCAAGTCCATCCCGCTTTGCGGAGGGCTCTGGTGAAAACCGGGTTCTACTTAGATTCCGCCCCCTGGTACGGCTTACACCATCGCATGCGGTGGTCCAGCGGATCCACTACCAGCATTCGTTACAATATCATACCGTCCATACGAAAAGGCAATATTGATCAGAAATTGCTTCAAAGAGAAATCTTCTGGATTTTCACCCTCAAGACACTCACACCAAATGGCCTCAATGAGCAACTGGATTTCAGTTGCTACATTTAATAACATGTTTATCTGCCATTTACCTACCTCCTCCCTTTCGTATATTTTTCTCCACTATAAGAATTCTGTCTAAGTCTCCAACACCCTGACCTGTGCCATTTTTTACTGAGCCCCAATCTATTCATTGGGACATTGCCAATTAAAGCCAAGCGATCTCTTTGTTTTTTGTTTTGTTGTTTTGATAATAAGCTTCCTCAGTATCTGAAGGACTGCATATATTTTATACCTGACCACGATCTAAACGTGGGAACCAGGTTGCTATGGACGCCAATCGACGCCTGTGCAATACTCTGGCGCCGTGGTCGTCATTTCCGGCGCAGGACACGAGCGCTTATAAACTGATGCGGCTCAGCTGTCGGCGTCTCCGCCCGGCATAGCATTGCTGACAGTTTGCACTCTGTCATACACAGAGTGCAAGAGCGGATGCACCATTCCTAACACGGACTGTGGCTCTAAGGTAAACATCTTTCTGTGATATCTGTAGGTTTTGGAGCTTCTTGTTTATCTGTGAATGATTCAATTGGTATATATTTTGTATTTTTTTCAGTATTATCGTCATTTCCTTAATGAATGAACTAGAGGAAGTCATACAGGCCAGATAAGTAGCTATCTTGCATATCTTTAAATTGCCTGTGTCAGCACAAACCTCTGTTGCATTATCTTCATTGAGATGTCTTGAATGCCCTTCTGTGTCAGTACAATATCTCTTGCATTGTCTTTGTTGATATGCTTGTTTGTGTGTCAGTACAAACTGATCTTGCATTGTTGTCATTTGCATGCTGGATACATTTTTTGTACTAGTGACATATCTTTCCCTATATTATATCCCCTGAGGAGATCCTATTGATTAGGGAGGATCGAAACATGTTGGGAGTTTCAATTGTGAGGGATTAATAGGGCTTTTCTAGTAAGGGATAGGTTCGTGACGGGACCGTCCTTTGTTTCGGGACGATAATCCTGGTTTAGGCAGCAGAGTATTAGCTACCTAGGGATTAATAGTGTTATCACAGCCGTTCCTTTATCTATGGTATCAGTTTTAATTGTCTATTCCTCTGGATTAGAGGTTTTTGTCGCCACTATATTTTTATTGGTATATACATTAAAAGTTATATTTTAATTTGTTCTCTCCCTGTTTAGGGATTTGTTGTTTGATCTTGATAAGTGAGAACAGTGGCCTTATATTTAGGACCATAATTAGGGTTGTATTCTTAATAAATGAATATATAATGTATCTATCACACCCTGCCAAAGGAAAAACATATTAATGTTTACAAAGAGGAGTAGTGCCCAGGAGTAGTCGTAAAATCATGAAGAATGGGCTTGCTCTTTGTAGGAGGTCCAGGGAATCGTCATGTGGGCATGTGAAATGCCTGATACTGTGATTCTCAGTGAAACACTTAAACAAAATTGAAACTTTGGGCTGTAGAATTCCATTTTCCTAAATCTTTAGTTTGATTGTAGGTACTCTGTCAGCCTCTGTGTAAAGAATATGGTATGTTAAAGCTGGTTGTGGACCCACTGAGCCACTACAAGGCTTGCTCCGAGAGGCCGTAACTAAGCGGCCATCAGGTTCTTCACATAGCCTTTGTCTTAATCCGATGGCTGCCAGGTCCGACCTCAGAGAAGTCCCTGGGAGTGGCAGGTGACCAGGTTGTTCTTAGTTCCAATGTGAAGCACCAAACAAAAACATGAACCAGAAGAGTAGACTATGCAAAAAGAAATATGAATGGTACAAAAGAAGGAGTCTGAAATATAAACCGCTCAAACAGATAAGGAGCACACAAAAGCAAGGCGCTCAGATAGATAAGGAGCTCACACAAGCTAGGAGCATCCGACAGACCAGAAGCATCAGACCGGATAGCTTACCATCGTGCATTATAGATCCAAAAGTAGGCAAAAAGCTGCTGGAGTGAGTGCAGTTGGGAGGCAGGTAACCACAAGTGGCAGTAAAGAAGTAAGCACCAATGTTGGCGATCATTAAAACAAGCCATAGAGCAGCTTTGGAAAAATTACAAGTAATAAGGAGAGAAGTAGAGGGCAGGAGGGATCAATATATGATAGATTATCCATGCTCTGAAATGTTGCTATAGAAAAGTCATAAGGAATAAAACATTTATGGCATTAAAATAGAATATGTTATCTTCTTTAATTTCAATGGAAGTGGCAAATACAGCACACCACTTGGCTGTACTTTAAACTCCTATAAAACAGAGTGAACAGTGCTGTGCAAACTTCAGAGGCCTGTTTTCAAGATAGATGCAGGTCCCAGAGCTGAGACTCACACAAACCAGGCATTTATGACATATCAATATGATACAGTGGGTATGGAAAGTATTCAGACCCCTTTAAATTTTTCACTCTATCTTTCATTGCAGCCATTTGGTAAGATCCAAAAAGTTCACTTGTTTGCTCATTAATGTACACTCTGCACCCCATTTTGAAAGGAAAAAAACTGAAATTTAGATATTTTTGCAAATTTTTTAAACAAGAAAAACTGAAATAGCACATGGTCATAAGTATTCAGACCCTTTGCTGTGACATTCATATTTAACTCACATGCTGTCCATTTCCTCCTTGGGATGGTTCTACTCCTTCATTGGAGTCCAGCTGTGTTTAATTAAAGTGATTGGACTTGATTAGGAAAGGCACACTCCTGTCTATATAAGACCTCACAGCTCACAGTGCATGACACAGCACATGAGAATTATGAGGTCTAAGGAACTGCCCAAGAGGCTCAGTGACAGAATTGTGGCAAGGAACAGATCTGGCCAAGGTTACAAAAGAATTTCTGCAGCACTCAAGATTCCTAAGTGCACAGTGGCCTCCATAATCCTACAATGGAAGAAGTTTGGGGCGACCACAACTCTTCCTCGACCTGGCCGTCCAGCCAAACTAAGCAATCACAGGAGAAGAGCCATGGTGAGGGGGAAAGAAGAACCTCAAGATCACTGTGGCGGAGCTCCAGATATGCAGTAGAGAAAGGGGACAAAGTTCCACAAAGTCAACTATCACTGCGGCCCTCCACCAGTCGGGGCTTTATGGCAGAGTGTGCCGACAGAAGCCTTTCCTCAGTGCAAGACATATGAAAGCCCGGATACAGTTTGCAAAAAAACACAGACTATGAGAAATAAGATTCTCTGGTCTGATGAGACAAAGATTGAACTTTTTGGTGTTAATTGTCAGCGGTATGTGTGGAGAAAACCAGGCACTGCTCATCACCTGCCCAAAACAATCAGAACAGTGAAACATGGTGGTGGTAGCATCATGCTATGGGGGTGTTTTTCAACTGCAGAGACAGGGCAACTGGTTGCAATTGAAGGAAATATGAATGCGGCCAAGTACAGAGATATCCCAGAATGAAAACCTTTTTCCAGATTGCTCTGGACCTCAGACTGGGCCAAAGGTTCATCTTCCAACAAGACAATAATCCTAAACTCACAGCTAAAATAGCAAAGCAGTGGCTTCAGAACAACTCTGTGCCCCTTCTTGACTGGCCCAGCCAGAGCCCTGACCTAAACATAATTGAGCATCTCTGGAGAGACTTGAAAATGACTGACCACCAACGTTCACCATCCAACCTTAGGTAACTGGAGAGTATTTGCAAGAAAGAATGGCAGAGGATCCCCAAATCCAAAGGGGTGCTTCTACTCAAGACTGAGCAAAGGGTCTGAATACTTAAGACTAGTGTTGAGCGATTATTATCGACAAAGTTGAAATCGGCACAGTTTTTATGTTGATCGAAATTTTTAGATCATGCGATAATTTAGGTTAAAATCTGTGCATCATTTATTAAGATCGCGCCATTTTCGGCGCTTCCTGTCATTTTGGCGGCCAGCAAATCAGCTTACAGAATAGAGCAGGGTGAGATGTGTGTGCGATGTCATGACTGGGATGTGTATGGTTGCGATTGGCTGGAAAAATCACATGACCTCGTTTTACATAGAACAGCGTTTCCTGTTCAGCCTCAGTGTCTCTCAGCGTCTCAGAGCAGAAGGACGTGCGTTCTGCTTGTGTCCAAACAGCTCAGCGAAATTATTCTATTTATTCACAGAGAAACCTCTACTATTAGCTGTGATCCTTACAATTTAGTTAGATTAGAGATTGGAAGATTTTATGTAGTTAGGTAGAGAATTTTAAAGGAGCATCTACCGCTGTAAAGTCACGGGGGGGGAAAGAAGGGGAGGCCCCGCGGGCGAACACAGACAAGCTCTATAAAGAATACTGGATAAAGTTCACCAAGACTTAGTGTAGACATTGCACTGCAATAGCTTTATTATTAACAGTTTTCTATTGAAATATTTCCTGGATATTGGGCAGCCTGAACTTATAGGATACACATCTTTTCTAGTAACTGCAGGTCTCTTTGTTAGGTGCAAAACTCCACTTTTATTATCAGTATACATTTCAGATAGGTGTTCATTTTCAATTTTGCCCATTCCACCTTTGTTGATATATCCACCTTGCACTTAAATTTGAATCCAGCAATTTTATAGTCACCACAGGTGAATTGAAAGGTGCCAAAAATATCTTGTATTATACGAATACATAACAGATACGTGTTTTTTGACTTTGGCGCACTTCAGCTTTGTATATTGAGGAAGCTTGCAGTTAAATTTGAATACAGCAATTTTATAGTCACCACAGGTGAATTGATAGGTGCCAAAAATACCTTGTATTATCCAAATACATTTCAGATACGTGTTTTTTTCACTTTGGCGCAGGCCAGCTTTGTTGATAGATCTACTTTGCAGTTAAATTTGAATACAGCAATTTTATAGTCACCACAGGTGAATTGATAGGTGCCAAAAATACCTTGTATTATACGAATACATAACAGATACGTGTTTTTTGACTTTGGCGCACTACAGCTTTGTTCATTGAGGCAGCTTGCACTTAAATTTGAATACAGCAATTTTATAGTCCCCACAGGTGAATTGATTGGTGCCAAAAATACCTTGTATTATCCGAATACATTTCATATATGTTTATTTTCACTTTGGCGCAGGCCAGCATTGTTGATAGAGCTACCTTGCAGTTAAATTTGAATACAGCAATTTTATAGTCACCACAGGTGAATTGATAGGTGCCAAAAATACCTTGTATTATCCGAATACATTTCAGATACGTGTTTTTTCACTTTGGCGCAGGCCAGCTTTGTTGATAGATCTACTTTGCAGTTATATTTGAATCCAGCAATTTTGTTTTGATTTGAGGGATTTGAGAATAGCTGTGATTTGCCGTCTTTTAATAAGAGACTTTCCAAAACTCTTCCATACCTTCTCAAATTTTTATATTTCTGAACATGGAGCAAAATTCAGGTGGTAAGCGAGCAAAGAGGGGGGTAGGACATGGAGGTAGAGGTACGAGAGAAGGTGCTCCTTCCAGTGCTGGCGACAACACACATGCCAGCGGATCGTCAGTTGCAGGACCGTCAGGCCTGTCATCGCTGGGTCAGGGCCCTGTGAATCTCAGTAACGAACAGCGTCGCCAATCTGTCCTTCAGTGGTTAATGCAACCTGCATCCAGCAGTCTTACCTCCTCGTAATCCCAGTCACGGCCACAAATGTCGTCATCAGCATCACCAGCAACCGTCCAACATGAAGCAGCCCAAATGTCAACTCGTGTACCCACCACTGTGGATAATCCATTTTCTGAAGACCTCTTTGATGACAAAATGCGGTTGGGGTCAGAAGGCATGTTAAAAGATCAAGAGGCCAAAGAGGATGATTTTCTCTGCTCTGACGCCCAGTTACTAATGCCATCAGAGGAGGAGAAGGAAGCCGGTCAATCGGCAAAAATCCCGGGCGGTCGGCAACGCCTTGCAGTCCCTCTTGCTTGTAGCCCGCAGCTCCTGGATGCAGAATGTCAGGACGACCAAGTCACCTATGTTGATGATGATGATGACGACATTGCGGATCCAATGTGGTCTTTTCAGCAGAATTTGCTTGCGAGCGCTTCATCACTGGACGAGGAGGAAGACGATGGGGTAGTGTCAGTACGGGTTTCGCCTCAAAAAGGGAGAGGGCGGTCGCAGAAGTCCGCTGATATGATTCCGCCAGCCACGGTCAGCGCAAACCCCGCTCCTCGCTTATCGCCGTCAAAAAGGTCCAGGACCTCTCAAGCCTGGGCCTTCTTTGACCAAGCCTCTGATTCACCCAGCGATGTCATATGCCGCCTATGCCGTAAACGCATAAGTAGAGGCAAGAACCTTAGGTGGTTAACCACCACCAACATGTCTAGTCACATGCAGCGAATGCATGAGTTGAAATGGAGGCAACACTTTGCCAAAAAAAGGCCAGCCCGACCCCGGGGCCTCCAACCACTGTCCACACCCTCTGTCTCCGCCCCCTCCTCCTCCCGCCACCACCAAGCTTTTCCTCAGCTCCCCATGTCTCTCAGAGTCATGATCAGGGATCAGCCTCCGCTTCATCCTCCACCGTTGCCCGAGTACCACCAGCACCACCAAGGACCCATCCTACCCCATCTCCTTCCCCCCAGTTTGGCGCCTCACGCCGTACAGCGGGCCCTTTTAGCAGCCAGCCTTCTGTCTTCCAGGTTTGGGGCAGAAGAAACACTTTTAAACCCCAAAACCCTCCCAAAACCAAAAGCCTGAATTTCGTCATTGGGCCCGGCTTTTGGCCTTGGAAAAAGTTTCCTTTTCCCTCGGTGGGCACAGATGGGTTTTTCCCCCCCGGGCATGGGCCCCACAAAATGGAAATAGTAAACACGGCCAAGGCCGCTTTAAAACCCCCTGTGACCCGCTCACTGGTGAGCCCGGGGGGATGTCTCCTTGGGGGTTACGGTGGGGTCCAGGCTTGGCCACGCTCTTCAAAACCGCAGGGTTTTTTTCAGGGTTCTTTTTTCCCCCCCAAGGTCCCCCTTTGGGATCCCCGTGCCCAGAAAACCAGGCCGTGTTTGAAAAATTAAAACTGGGCTTTCAACCGCCACAAAACGGTCAGGAGCTGTGGACGGCCTCCGCAACGAGAAACCCAGCGCCCGGGGGGGGGGTGACAAGAACCTTGGCCAGGGAAGGTGGTTTTGCGATAAAAGGGCGAAAAAACTGCCGGCCCCCTTAAAATCGGTAACCCGGACACAATCCTTGCCGGGACATGTCATTAAACCCTTTTCGTCCAGAAATTTCTAAAGAAACTACCCGGGGGGCCCGGACTGCCTGCTTTAGGAAGGCTCGAAGTCCCCAGTTCCCCACTTTCCCCCGTTCCCCCCCCGCTTCGTCCCACCTGGCCTGCAGGGACTTCAGCTCGGCCCCCCCCGTCAAAAAACCATCTCATTGTTGACGTGGGAACAAAGCTGGAATTTTCCAAACCCCCCCACATGATCCAGCGATTTTGGCGCACGCAATGCCATTACCCATAAAGAAGTGACACATGCCTAACAACAGCGGGTTTCGGACCTCGGGTATTGGAACCCCCCGAAATTGGGGGGCAGGTGAAAAGAGCCCCGCACCATCCTTCCAGTTTTTGAAGAAGCCACCAAAAAGGTCAGTTTTTGACCCTGCCCTTGTCAGCATGGCATTGTGGTAATCTTAGTTCTGGAAAAAGAACTTTTGGGCCTCTGAAACCCAAAAGGCCCCCCCCAGCGACGGAGAGAAGGGAAAGGGGCACAGAAGCAGACACGGAGCCTTTCTCTCCGTAAATCCACAAGCCCGACAGTTTTCACAATTTTCGATACGGTCCTTCATTGGCATTGGTTCAGGGGTCCAGAGGCTAGTGCAAGGTGGCGCATCAGGGGCTGTGTTGAAGCTGTGCCGGAGGCACGGATGGAGAATGGAAGGAGGAGGTATTCCTATACAACCGACATTACTGACGTCCCTGCCTTGAAAGAGGTTGGCGCAAATTTGAGGCGGAAGGAGGAAGATGAGGAACGATCATTTGCTATTGCCCCCTCGACCCAAGAGGCTTAGGAAATCAAGCTCCATCTTCTCATATGAGAATCTTGGATTCTCCATTATCCTCCAGACATGATCCTCGCAATAAAGGCCATCAAATGAACAACAGTTTACTGGGTTGGCCACCCTCCTGGATCCCCTGTACCAAAAACAAAAACGCGGGCACTTATTCCTTCCACCCACCCCAAAAGGATAGTAAATATGCAGGAAATATGGCGAGACAATTCTGATTCTTATCAACTGGAGACATCTGTTTGCTGTCTGACTGATCAAACGTTCCCCCATATTCCACAGTGGAACAACATCATCGAACTTGACAGCAGTAGAGTGGCCAATTAAGGCGTAGGCGGCAGCAGCAGCAGCGCAGTGCAAGGTGGTCAGGAAGTGGCCTAATGGGTAACCTCTTGCATCTTTGTTTACCCACATCACCAACGCATGCAATAAGGGCACACATCCAACACACTCACAGAGACCACAACTAAGATCAATGGGATGCAACGACTAACTGCTTCTCAACACCGTGATGTTTTTGTAGTGTTCCGGACCCAATAGTACTTCTGGGTATCCAAAGATGGACGAATGCTCCAGCTGGCTCGTCACACCATTATAGGTGTATGTCCTGCCCGCGCGGCCAGCGTCAACATCTGAGCGGCGGACCTTCAGCACGAACAGCTGGAGGAGTCCAAACAGACAAACGAATACGAATCCGCTCTTTCCACAGAACATCAATAGTGCAGACATCGTGTTACTCTGACACATTCAATCAAGATGAATCAGGCATGGATCTCTGGATGATGTTGGGCCCCAATTGCCGAGGTCACCTGTATTATTTGCCGTGTCCTACTTCACATATCCCTCAAGACAAGAATGGTCGTCTTGAAAACTTGTTTTTTAAATGATCATTGCTTACTGCAATTTATTAATCTCTTTCCCACAGTCTCATTTTGCTGGTTTTGCTGTGAGGAGTCGTAAAAGACAAGCAATGGTTTCATGACAACACCGTAATCCATTTACCTTTACACTTTAATGCTTTAGAAGTTTTATCGCATTCTTAATGGTTTTGAGGTCCATGATTCAGTGAGATACAGCTATAATTATGGTCCTTTGGAACAGAAAATGTGGCTTTTAAGTGGCATTTCTCTCACGAAATTTTTAATATGGCTGAGAAGTCGAGACCTATAATTTTTTTTGGGTCATGCGTAGGCTGTGAGATACATGCAATAATATGTGTCCTTTGAACAGAAATTGTGGCTTTTTGATAAGTGACATTTCTCCCTCAGCGAATATTAACTATTGGTCTGAGAAGTCATATTTATAATTTTTTGGGTCATGTAGCTGTGAGATACCAGCAATAATCATGTTCCTTCTGTGACACAAGAAATGTGGGCTTCTAAGTGCATTTTCCTCCCTCAGCAATTTTTAACACGTGGCTTAGAAGGTCTTTTTATATTTTTTGGTCATGCTGCTGTTTGAAATGCAGCAATAACTACAGTCCTAGATATAAAAAATGTTTGTTTCTAACAGACATTTGTTTCTCACAATTGTCCGAAAGGTGGCTCAAGGGTCATGCTTTGAATTTTTTGGGTGGCATTTTGCTTTGAAATGCAGCTATGCTACGGACCTTATTATAAAAAATTGTGTGTTTCTAAACAGACATTTGTTCTTCACAAATGTCCAAAGTGGCTCAAGGTTCATGCTTTGAATTTTTGGAGGGTCATTTTTGCTGTGAAATGCAGCTAGACTACACAGTCCTATTATAAAAAAAAATGTTGATTTCAACCGACATTTGTTCTTCGAAACAATTGTCAAGAGTGGCTCAACTGGTGAATGGTGCTGTCCAGAAACAGGAATAGGTAGGACACTGTTAAATGGAGACACTAGTTGCAAAAATGACTTGTTTTTGCAAAGGATCTTTAACAAGCTATCAATCCCTGTATTGAGACAACCCATTTAAAATAGCATTAAAAAAGATAAACAAAGACATGGTGGGATTCCATCCATATTAAAAACAATGTGTTTTCTAGAATAAAACTACTAAAAAACTTTTCATGTACAAAATACAGCTGCGTAATAAAAAATTCCTCTGAATAGCGTAACAAAGGGATGTACAGGAAAACTTTGGACCAGATGTAGTTTATTCAGAGGACATGAGTATGGAGCACGGACAGAGTACAAAGTCAGATAACAATTTCCTCCAGCACGTTGAGTAAAATATGAAAAAGAATGCCAAAGCAAAAGGGCCACCAGTGGTGGAACAGGAGCGTTAACGCACCAGTAATTTCCAAGTCGAGCTCAATTGGAACGCGCAACTCATTACGGAGGGGCAAGCGCTACCCAGGACAGGGACAGTATATGTCCAGTAAACAAGAAAAATTGGTTTTTGGGGGAAAAAAATTTGAAAGACTCCTAATTTCCTTCCGACACTTTTTAATCTGTGGGTCAGACAGGTTTAATGTCATTCTGCGTTACAGGACAAGATGATAGATTAATGTCCCGTCAACTAAAATGGTGGTTCAAAGACTCCTTTTCCCGGCACTTTTTAATTTGTAGGGTCAGACGGTTAATGTCATAAGCCTTCGGTCCAGGATCAGGTATAGAGTCAATGTCCAGTTCAACTAAAATTGTGGTTGAAAGACTCCTTTTTCCGAGCACTTTTTAATCTGTGGGTCAGACATGTTTAATGGTCATCCTGCCTGCGGTACAGGACGTAGAATATAGTTAATGTCTCAGGTTCAACTAAAATTGGTGGTGTTCAAGACTTGCTTTTCTTCCCCCGGCAATCTTTTTCATCTTGGGTGTCATGCAGGTTAATGGGGCTCATGCTGTTGCCGCAGACAGGTATAGCAATGTCCATGAAACACTAACATTGTGGTTTAAGACTCCTTTATTCCGGCACTTTAGAATCTGTGAGTCAGACAGGTTAATGGTCTTTTCTGCGTTAACAGACAGATATATCAATGTCCAGTTCAAACTAAAATGGTGTGTTGAAAATGACTCCTTTTTTCCGGGGCACTTTAAACCTGTTGTCATTCAGTTTTGTGGGGCTCATGCTGTGGTGCCCAGGACAGGTATAGTCAATGTCCACGGTGAAACTAAAATGGTGTTGAAAGACTCCTTTTCCCGACACGTTGAATCTGGTTGTCCAGACATGTTTAATGTCCATTCAGCGGTACAGGACAGATATAGTCAATGTCTAGTTCAACTAAAATTGTTTGGGTTGAAAAGACTCCTTTTTCCGGCACACTTTTTAATCTGGTGTCAAGCAGGTTTATGGGCTCATGCTGTGGCCCAGACATTTATTAGTCAAGTCCATTGAAACTAAAATGGTGGCTTGAAAGACTCCTTTTTCCCGACCCACTTTTGAATCTGTGGGGTCAAACACGTTTTAATGTTCATTCTACGGTACAGGACAGATATAGTCCCAAATGTCCAGTTCAACTAAAACATTGTGGTGGTGAAAGACTCTTTGTCCTAGCACTTTTTAATCTGATCTGGATCAGACAGGATTAATGGTCATTCTGCGGTACAGGAACAGATATAGTTAATGTCCAGTTCAACTAAAATTTTTGTTTCAAAAGACTCCTTTTCCCGGCACTTTTTAATTTGCGGGGTCAACAGTTTTAATGTCCTTCTGCGGAACAGGAGACAGATATAGTCACATGTCCAGATATCAACCAAAATGTGCGTGGTTGAAAGAACTAATCCTTTTCCCGGCACTTTTTTAATCTGGGGCATCCATTCAGTTTGGGCTCATGCTGTTGCCACAGGACAGCGTAAATCGACAATGTCCAGTGAAAGCTAAAATTGGTTGGTTGAAAGACTCCTTTTTCCGGCACTTTTGAACTGTGGGTCAGACTGGTATAATGTCATTCTACGGTACAGCGTACGATATATAAAGTCAATGTCCCAGTTCCAAACTAAAAACAAAAATCTGTGGCGTTGAAAGACTTCCTTATCCCGGCACTTTTTTAATCTGTGGGTCAGACAGGTTTAATGGTCATTCTGTCGGTACAGACAGATATAGTCAATGTCCCATTTCAACTAAAATTGTGTGAAAGACTCCTTTTCTTCTCCCGTCACTATTTAATCTGTGGGTCAGACAGTTTAATGAGTCATCCGCTGCGTACACACAGGACAGATATAGTCAATGTCCCAGTTCAACTAAAATGGTGGTTGAAAGACTACTTTTTCCGACAGTTTTCATCTGGGGGTCATGCCAGGTTTGGGGCTCATGTCTGTGGCCCATGACAGGTATAGTCAATTGTCCAGTGAACTAAAATGGTGGTTGAAAGACTCCTTTTCCTCGGCACTTTTGAATCTGGGGGTCATGCTAGGTTTGGGCTCATGCTGTGCGGCCCCAGACATGTATAGATACAATGTCCATTTCAACTAAAATGGTGGTTGAAAGACTCCTTTTTTTTCTCCCGGCACTTTGTAAATCGGGGGGGCTGCAGGGTTGGGGCTCATGCTGCTTTCCAGGACAGGGATATTCAATGTCCAGTCAAGTAAGGATATGGTTTTCAAATCATACTGCCTTCTGCACTTTTTAATTGTGGGTGATGCAGGTTTAAGGTCAGCTTTTGTACAAGACAGGGATAGTGAATGTTGTGGTGGTGTTTTTTTCCTGTGGCATTTATATCCTAAGTGTGTGTGCCTTAGATTAGCACGTATCCATTTGACTGTTGTGGATGTTAATTCCGAGCTTCTCCTCCCTGTATTGGGATGTAAAATGAAGGTGTTGTTGCTACCTCCCCTCTCCATAGACTTAATGGTCATCGCTCATAATCGACTTGTTCACTATCGACTATCTGGGTCGATGAAGGGCCTGACTATCGACCATCGACCGATGTCGATGGTCAACGTAATCAACACTACTTAAGACCATGTGATATTTCAGTTTTTCTTGTTTCATAAATTTGCAAAAATATCTAACTTTCTGTTTTTTTTCTTTCAAGATGGGGTGCAGCATGTACATTAATCAGCAAAAAAAAAAATTAAACATTTTTTTTTTGGATTTTAAAACCAAGATGGCTGCAATGAAAGAGTGAAAAAGTAAAGGAGTCTGAATACTTTCTGTACCCACTGTATTACCATACATGTCTGAGAATACCTCTTTAAGACTGTAAATTATGTTATGCATACATCTTAGGTGTGGTTGTAATTTTCCCTGCTTGGTAGCATCCTGAGATTATTAGTCCATATTTTAAGAGAATGGAAACATGTAAGAGAAAAAAAGTGAGGATTGGGATGGGAAAGAGAGCATGTAGGGCACAATCCTTATTGAAAGAATAAGTGAGAGAGAAAGGAGCAAAGACCACCCAGTTTCCACGATTTAGACTTCGTTTGTTCTTCCCCAGGGATATATACACTCACCGGCCACTTTATTAGGTACACCTTACCAACTGCTCGTTAACACTTAATTTCTAATCAGCCAATCACATGGCGGCAACTCAGTGCATTTAGCATGTAGACAGGGTCAAGACAATCTCCTGCATTCAAACCGAGCATCAGTATGGGGAAGAAAGGTGATTTGAGTGCCTTTTGAACGTGGCTGGTTGTTGGTCCCAGAAGGGCTGGTCTGAGTATTTCAGAAACTGCTGATCTCCTGGGATTTTCACGCACAACCATCTCTAGGGTTTACAGGAATGGTCCAAAAAAAGAAAAAACATCCAGTGAGGGGCCCAGTCCTGTGGGCGGAAATGCCTTGTTGATGCCAGAGGTCAAATGAGAATGAGCATACTGGTTCGAGCTGATAGAAAGGCAACAGTGACTCACATTGCCACCTGTTACAACCAAGGTAGGCAGAAGAGCATCTCTGAACGCACAGTACGGCTAACTTTGAGGCAGTTTGGGCTACAGCAGCAGAAGACCACACCGGGTGCACTCCTTTCAGCTAAGAACGGGAAAAACTGAGGCTCCAATTTCCCCAAGCTCATCAGAAATTGGACAGTAGAAGATTGGAAAACATTGCCTGGCCCTGATGAGTCTCGATTTCTGCTGCGACATTCGGATGGTAGGGTCAGAATTTTGGCGTCCCAAAACATGAAAGCATGGATCCATCCTGCCTTGTATCAACGGTTCAGCTTGGTGGTGGTGGTGTCCCTGGTGTGGGGAATATTTTCTTGGCACTCTTTGGGCCCCTTGGGACCAATTGAGCATTGTTTGCAACCCCCACAGCCTACCTGAGTATTGTTGCTGACCAAGTCCCCTTCCCTTTATGACCACAAAATTTCCCAACATCTGATGGCTACTTTCAGCAGGGTAATGCGCCATGTCATAAAGCTGGAATCAACTCAACTGGTTTCTTGAACATGACAAAGAGTTCACTGTACTCAAATGGCCTCCCCGTCAACCAGATCTCAATCCAATAGAGCACTTGGGATGTGGTGGAAAGGGGGATTCGCAATCATGGATGTGCAGCCGACAAATCTGCGGCAACTGTGTGATGCCATCATGCAATATGGAACCAAAATCCTGAGGAATGCTTCCAGCACCTTGTTGAATTCTATGCCACGAAAAATTGAGGCAGTTCTGAAGGCAAAAGGGGGTCCAACCCGTTACTAGCATGGTGTACCTAATAAAGTGGCCGGTGAGTGTGTAATATATATATAATATATAATATATAAATATATATATACTCTCTCACTGTCCTGAAATACCAACTATACTTACATTAATCCCCTATCTGCCCTAGACCACCTGCAATTCTTACATTAAAAGGGTTTTGCCACTATATAATGTTGTCGTGGGATCCTCCAAAATGGGTATTTAATCACTTTTCTAAATATATGTGATTAAAAAAATTGCAGCCTGAGAGAGCTACAGGCTGCCTTACCTGCCCTTAGTTACTTAAAAGCTTGCATTACTTACAACTAGGCAGAGTGACAAGAGCTGCTGGCCGGGCTTGCGCAGAGCACACTTCTTATCTGATGAGCAGAAGCGTGAAGAAGCTTTCAAGGGGCTGTGGAGAAATATGTTGTCTTTTGTATACAGAATCCACTAGTTGTAGTGTGATTATCTGAGTAAATCCCTGCTTTATCTGATGACAGGGAACATGAAGAAGCTTTCAAGAGGCTGAAGGACCTTTCAAGAGGCTGTGGAGAAAGGTGTTGTCTTTTGTATACATGAATCCACTAGTTGTAGTGTGATTATTTGAGTGAACATTGCACACGATCCCTTATGCATGGCTCTGTGCTATGGCAGTCTCTCTCTCTCTCTCAGCTCAGCCGTGGCTTGTTTACTTTTGCTTCTTAGCAGATGAGGCACGTCCTGGCAAAACCCCTTTAACCTCTTCACTGCACTAGACCACCAATGATCCTTATTATCATGTTTGGCATCATTAAATTCAGTGGAAACAATGTGTAATATAACAAATGTTAGAGAGTATTGGGCGATATAATTTATTTTTAAGGACACAATGTGTGATATGATTAATTTCAGTGGGTACAATGTGTTAAATAATTAACCTTAATTAAATACATGTGTTAAATAATTATCCCAATTTAGTAACTTTTGACCGAAAGGAGCAGAGATTAGAAAATCCTTTAATGTGTAAGGAGCCAGTGACTGATCCTCCAAATAAGACCTCATTATAGGATTGGACCATTCCAATAAAACTCAATGGGTTGTAATACTGCTGCTAAATTACATCAAAAAAGAGTTGGGATTGAAAGACCGCCCATCTTTCTATGTCGGTATAAGAATTGCTTTTTTAAAACGTGGCTTTTTGGGCCCCCAAATAAATTTTAGGAATTGCGATTGCAGTTTGTTGATAATTGTTAACAATTATTGTCAGGTAACAAAAAAGGTAATGAACATGCAATATAAAGAAACCTAGGTAAGAAAAGCATTTTCACTATATTAATTCTCGCCAGCCAGGAGAAGGGTAATTATTGAAGTCTGTTTATTTCCGAACCAAAAGTGGTAGTGAGATCATTAAGGTTAGTGGTGACTGTATGGGCATTGGAAGGAAAAACCTTAATTTTTAAGTAGGAGACAGAAGATTCTATTCATATAAACTTAAACTGCATCAGTTGGGCTTTAAGGGCAGAGGGAAAATTTATTACTAATAAAGTAGATTTGGTCATGTTCAATTTGTAAAAGGTTAACCTAGAATACCATGCTATTAATTTGAGAAGGGCAGGGATAGAAATTATAAGGTCATTACAAATAGTGTGAATATTGTCTGCACATAAGCTTATTTTATGTTCAACATCAAATGCTGATGTGCCTGAGATTAAGGGAAAAGATATTATGAACTCTGCTAAGGGTTCCACACATAAATCAAAAGTCAATGGTGACAAAGGGAAACCCTGTTGTGTTCTATTGGTGATGAAAAATGTCTGAGAAAATAAACTATACCTTGGGTGTAGATAAGTGACAAAATAGCTTTAAGGAATTTGCCTTCAAAACTAAATTTATATAAAACTTCCTGTAAATACAACCAATTTATTCTGCCAAAAGCTTTTTCTCTGTCTAATGACAGAAGTAGAGTTGGAATCAGTTTTTAATTCACCACATGCAATATATTCAAGTCTAATCCCATCTCAGGTCGGCCCTCTGTGAAAAAATCCTACTTGGTCCTTTTTAATTAAAGGTAAAATATTTCTTAATCTGTTGGCAATAATCTTAGAAAATAATTCAGGAACAAAATTGGTCTATATCTGGTCACTAAATCTGTGGGTTTGCCTAGTTTTGGTATAGTTGTAATTGTAGCTCCTAACATTTCAACAGAAGGTTTCCCACTTTTGGTTATAGATTCAAAAATATTTAGTAAACTGGGGGTTAGAGTATGAGTAAACATTTTGTAGTACTCATTAATAAGGCCATCTGGCCCAGGAGATTAGCATGGTCATCATATGTGCCTATAATCCTCATCAAGCCATCACTTTTTTCTACCTCAGGTCTCATTTGGCTCCTTGAATTTCTTGGGTCCAGGAGCTTTGATTTATTCTCTCCATATGCATAATGGAATGCTGTATTCAAGGTTGCTTCTGGATAACCCCGTTCCGGAAACTTATTTTGTAACTCCTTAGCCTGTATATAGAAATCTGAGACCAAGGAGCAATTTCTCCTCATTTTTAAGTATTGCCCCTTCGTGATCCCTCATTTTAGACTAGGTGGGTGATGGCCCTCCCATCATAGCAGACCACTAGCTGCTGTCAACTGTTAGTCCTAAGATAGCCATTACAATATTTCAGGAAGGTAATTTCCTTATCATTGATTTCATATGTAAACCGCAGATCGAAATGGTTACTCTTAAGGGATGTCACAACATTTTGAAAGTCCTCCGTACTCCACTGCCACCATATAAATATGCTGTCTACATATCAAGCCCAATACAAGACATTTGCAGCCAGGGGACTCCCTTCTTCTCTGAACACGACCGTCTTCTCCCACCAGCCCAGGAAGAGATTAACGTATGTAGGGGTACATGGATTGGCCATCACTGTCTCCCTGAGCTGGTGGAAGAGGTTGCGCTTGAAGAAGAAGTAATTGTGTGTCAGGATGAATCTTACAAGTTTCAGGATCAGGGTATTATGTCTCTGGTATCTCACACTCCTAGTATTCAAGAAAAATTCAATGCCCTTGATACCTAAAATGTGTGGTATGTTATTTTATAATAACTCGACATTAATGGATGCTAATTTGACATCCTGGTCCACTACAAGATCTAGAGCTACCTGGAGATCTATCTTTTTTTTAATTTTTTTTATTTTTATTGATGACCGTATTAAAGTAACCACATAAAATTTCCAATTGACAATATTAAAGCCACCGCATAAAATTTCCCATTGCTAATTTTTTAGCTTTAGGGATAGTTTTGTTTATAAATGTAAATTGATGTGAATTTGGGGCATAGAAATAGACAATGGTTTATTGTATTGAATTACTGTAAGTATACATTTAAAAAGAATAAAATTATCTTTAGGATCAATGATGGAGTTTAATTAAGTATAATATATGGTCTCAAAAATGTGACTCCTGCTTCCTTCAAATCAAATGTAGCGTTGAAGGAAATTGAGAATTGTTAATGTTTTAAATGGCCTGGATCGATCAGATTTAGATGGCTTTCCTGTAGGAACATAATATCAGCAGGTTACTTTAAAACATCTCTCCAAAGTAATGATCTCTTGTATGGAGAATTTAACCCATTCACATTAAAAGATACAATTTGAATACCCATCAATGCATAATTACATTTTTATGTAATGGTAATAGTTAGAGAATTAGGTATATTGTTGATGTACAATGCTTCTAGTAGTAAAGTATAAGGCTCAACAGTAGCGAAAAATAAACATTAATTGAACTGCATATGAAACATAATTAACATAATAAAGAAAGAACTGTAGGTATTAATATCGAATTTCCGTAATAATGTCAATGGAAGATGGGGAAAGCTCAGTGCAGGTTCCTGCAAAAAAGGTTAGCAAATAAACCTGTGGCATGAGTTTGAGTTGAGGTCCAAGGGAAGAAGCCAGGTAACCTAGCATCTCAGTCATTCGGAAGGTGAAATGATCTCTGGCCTATTTCTCTCTTTCTTTATTGGAGTATTAGTTGAAGTGCCAAGCAGTTCCCACATGATGAGAAGATCCTTGACTACTGCAGTGGTATTACAAACAAAAGTAGAGTTCTGTCTTGTAATAACTAGCTTAACTGGAAGTCCCAATGATAGTTTTGTGAAGGGGGAAAATTATTTTTATCGTAACATGGTCCCAGTGAACTAGTCAGAGAAGATGCCAATATTATTAAATCTTTCTGGCACAGTTTGTTCTTTTCTCAGGGTTCTCAAAAAATCATCTTTTGTGCAAAAAAAAAGTAAATTCTTGCTATTACGTCCTGTGGGAGAGACAAAGGGAAATGCTTTGCCTAGGGCAGATCTAGGGCAGATGCCTCAGGAAGGACCAGAGACATTAACTCCATCAAAAAATGATAACAACATATCTGCTCCAACTGACTCAGGAAATATGGATAATACAGATGTTATTGCATCCTCTAGGTCCATAACTTTTCAAGATAGTCTTTGCATCTCCTCCTCCAATGCTGCATTCGTATTGATCAATAAGTAGTAAGATTTGGCAAACTTTCCCATTTTTTTCAATATGCTCCATTCTTGTGACTAAAGAGTGTATCTTAAAATCTTTTTGGACAGTTTCCCTAAAAGAGGAAAAAAGAAGTCACAAGGTTGTTCCTGTAGAAGTAGAGCGATCTGCCATATCTTGTGAATCTAAATCAACATTTCAAGTGTGACACGGTTGTGACATTGGAGGAAATTGAGGGCAGTTGCCTGACTGTTGCAAATTGGATGGTGGGTGCTGAAACAATTCAGCTTAGTAGGTTTTTGTTGCTTTTGATTTCATCTGGAAGTGCCTCCCATTATTAACCCCTTAACGATCGTGGACGTATGAGTACGTCCCAGGGCCGCTAACGGGCTTTGCAGAGGGATCGCTCCGCGACCCCACCCCTGCACAGCCGGCGGGTGTCAGCGGCTGATCGCCGCTAACACCCGGCAATAACAGCGCTGGCGGGTGGCGTCGCCCGCTGCCGCTGTTTAACCCATCAGACAAAGATGGCCGCGGCGTCTGACTGAATGACGGCCGTAGACAGGAAGTGGGGAAACCGCCATCTTTGTACACCCTAATGCATTTCCTATGCTGTATTTGGCTGTATTAACAATTGCGCCCCCTAGTGGTCAAGCACCATAGGGGGACTAAATGTTATAATGAAAAAAATAAATAAATAAAGTTTTAAAGTACAAAAAAAAGTATTAAAAGTTCAAATCACCCCCCTTTCCCTATTTTACAAATAAAATCATTAAAATAATAAAAAAGATAAACATATTTGGTATCGCCGCGTCCGAAAACGTCCGATCTATAAAAATATAACATCATTTATCCCGTACGCTGAACACCGTAGAAGAAAAAAAATTCCAAACGCCAAAATTGCGTTTTTTGGTCATTTTACGTCACTCAAAAAATAGAATCAAAAATGATCAAAAAAGTAGCATGCATTCCAAACTGCTAGCGATAAAAAGTACACTTCAGCCCGCAAAAAATTCCCCCTCACTGACGTCCGTAGATGTTAGTACAAAAAAGTTATTGGTCTCACAAAATGGCGCCGCGGTGCAAATTTCAAAAATAGAAAATGTTTGGAATTTTTTTTATAGTACCAAAAAATAACGGAAACCCTACATGTTTGGTATTTCTGGATGCGTAACAACATGTAGAATACAGATAACACATTATATTTCCAAAGATTGAACGCCGTAAAAGCAAAACACCCAGAAACATGGCGAAAATATTTTTTTCACAATTTGTCCCACTTGGAATTTATTGTGCGGTTTCCCAGTATATTCTATAGTACAGTGAATAACACCATTAGAAAGTACATCTTGTTCAGCAAAATAAAAGCCCTCATATGTCTATGTAGGTGGAAAAATAAACAAGTTATGTCTTTCATAACGCGTGGAGGGAAAAACGAACGTGTCACCAAAAAAAAAAAAGCGCCGGGTCCTTAAGGGGTTAATTTTGTAATTGATATATATTATAACTCCAAGAACAATTGAGTAATCTTAGGAAATTATAAATGAAGAAATCCCTGGCAAAGCCCTTATCGAAAACAGCGCCAGATTATGATATCAAATGTTGACTGAGGGTCATTCAGCAATTTAGAAGTGCAAAAGTGTGGATGTTAACAACTCTTTATGGCAAATTATATCTAAGGAGCAGGTAGCAGAAAAATTGGCTAAAACAATCTTGTTTAAGAGGTAGAAACGAAATAAATCCAAATATATTTCATAGAAACAGAGTCGCACCAGAAATCTGTAATGCAGAAGCAACTGGATTATGTAAAGTTGTCGTGTTCTGGCCAGAGGGAGTTATGATATATCAGTCTCAGAATGGTGCCTATCATGACCACGGAGAAGCTGGACTATATGGATCACGAATTATCAGACGAACCTGGAATAAGCTCTGCTATACTGATTATAATTCCAAAAGACAATAAATGAGGATACAAAAAAAGGCAACTCATTTACGCATTTCAGGCTGTCAAATAGCACTTACTCGCAGCATACTGAACATAGCGTGAGGTCAGAAATACTAAGAGCCACATGTATGAAAACTGTGGAAGTCTTAAACTTTCTTTTGTTGCCCATAGCAACCAATCAGAGAGCCACTTTCATTTTTCCAGAGCACTATATGAAATGAAAGGGGCGCTCTGATTGGTTGCTATGGGTAACAAAGAGAGTTTTAGACCTAGACAGTTTTTATACTTTTGGCCCTAAATGTTAGCCAATGAAAAATACAAAAAACATAACATGGTTAAAATGTCATAAATAATGTAAAATAAGATCAAGTCTATGGATTAATCATACTTGCCAACTTTTGAAAGTAGGCATCAGGGAGATCTGAAGGTGTGGCGCATGTAGGGCACTGCTCTAAAATTTGTATGACCACGCGATCTTGTTGTTGAGCAAAAAGTCATGCCTACTCCACCTAACTGTGTAATGGCTCTGGAAGAAAGCTAATCTAGGGCTTTGGTGTCACCTAGCTTTCCTGGATATTTCCTGGATATTGGACAGCCTATTCAGCATCCAGAAGAGCTAGGAGATACCATTAAACTGTACCTGAAAC
Source organism: Phyllomedusa bahiana (assembly GCA_025379985.1). Taxonomy (NCBI): domain Eukaryota; kingdom Metazoa; phylum Chordata; class Amphibia; order Anura; family Hylidae; genus Phyllomedusa; species Phyllomedusa bahiana. The sequence goes on from JAODAL010031578.1 coordinate 35,127, forward strand.
TAAACTATTATACAACAATTAATATTTTCACTATACAGTGATTATACCGTGATAGATATCAATGTACATGGACTCTGCAGACATTTAAGTGACTACATTGCTGTTACATCTAGGGACTCACCGGAGACATCTTCTATGACTGGAATTTTTCTTTTCCTCTTTTCTTCTCCATACTTTCCAGACCGCCATGATGACCTCTCCTGGCCACGACTCGCCCCTGCAAAACTGACCACACAAACATCTTAGAATTCTATTTTTTTCAGCATTTCCGTACCAGTGCTTACCTGTGATAGGTGCAGGTGGGAAGGTTAGGGGATCATATTTGCAGGTGGAAAGGTCATGGGGTGATAGGTGTTAGGTGAGAGGATTATGGGATAATAGGTAGGAAGATTATGGGGTGATAGGTGGAGCTGAGAGGACTATGGGTTAATAGGTGGAGAGGTTATGTGGTGATGGGGAGGGTGTATTTTGTGTTGGCACTTGGATGCATGGCACAATGGTGTGGAATGGGAGAAGAGAGGAGTACAGAACACAATTTACAATCTCCTTGGGGGGGGGGGGGCATAGGACCATCACCCTGGAGATTTTAGTGTGTTTTTATGGTGATTGTGCTGTTGGCTGTACCCCTCAGAATCAGATTGTGCAGGTTGAACTTCATACCCTGCACCCCCAGAAGATCAGCCACAGAAACGACTTTCAGGGGGTGCAGAAGATGGAGTTTAGTACTGTCATGTCAGCTTAGTGCTGTCATGGTAAAAGAGGGCTGATGTCGGGGAGTGTTTATTTAAATAAAAGGTTTTCTGTGAAATTTATGTCTGTTTTTTTCCATTTAATTTCAGTTTTTGTATTGGAGGATCTGACAGACGCCTCCCATTACTAGTGCTCAGGTTTGGTGTCAGCCAGCAGTAGTTTTTGTCACCCCAAGGCAGACACTAATCCTGTGTCACTATTACCCCAGTACCTAACACACCAGAGGTACTGGGTAGAGTCGGTAACTGTCAGAAGCAGACCCTCTAATATGATGGTCCACTTCTGGTATTTTTTGAGTAAGAAGGGGCCAGTGTTAATGGACCTCCCCATTCTGAAAATATCAGGCTGCAGCTGTTGGTTTTACCTTGGCTGGTTATGGAAAATAAGGGGAAGCCCACGTCTTTTACTTTTTACAAAAATCATTTATTTATTGAGAATCCTAAAGGGGGAAAAACCCTGTAATCAAAAAACGGATCCCATTTTAACTTTTCAAAAAGGGGTTTTATCTTTTGAAACTTTTGCATACTTGTGCTGATCCGATGAACTGATGAAGCAAGTGTGAGAAATGCTCTCTGCCCTCCTCTTCCCCCCTCTGTTATGAAGCCGGACGTAGAGCAGACTGTAAAAGGCTGTTATATGGGGGGAGAGTAAATCCAGCAGCCATACTCAGTAACTGCCCAGATACTTTACATAGAACTATCACGGGGAAGCCAGGAGGACTGAGACACCCTTTCTCGTACAGACACACAGCCATCTCAGGCAGTTGTTTCCATAGTCAAGGGGGGGAGTAAACACAGAGTGTGCAGGCAGCCAACACGCCAGGGGGTATTTCCCTTCAGAGGCTTTTCCCCAACAGGCGAATGAAATGTCAGTCAGCCAATCCGAAAAGGGGGCTTGTCCATCCACTCAGCAGAAATAGCTATAATGCACTTTTTACTAAATCACATACAATGACTTGGGAATGAAAGCCAATTCAAAATGCTTATTTTTTACTGTCCCCATCATTAGAGATATGATCTTTGTAGCAAGAAAACCCCTTTAATTAAATAAATTTTCGTTAAAAAAATGTTGTGCCCCCCCTATTTTCCATAACCAGTCTAGTTAAAAGTGGCAGCTGCAGCCTGAAACTAGATATTTTAGAATGGGAAGAACCATTGATACTGGCACCTTCCTATTCCAAAAATACCTGCCTGCAGCTGCTCCAGAAGAGGACCATCACATTAGAGGGTCCGTTTTTGACAGTTACAGGCTCTTTCCAGTACCCCGAGAAATTAGTATGGGGTATTAGGGGCAGGGGGTTAGGTTCCACCTTGGTGACAAAAACCACCGCTGGCTGACACCAACCTAGCATATTTAATAAGAGGTGTCGTCGACCCCTCCAAAAATCACTGGAATTATATGCTTTCCATGAAAGGAATACTGGGTGCAACCTTTGGAGGATGGAGTGTCAGCCAGCTTTCTTGGATGCACAACAGGCTATTGCCATAGGCACTCGCCAGAGTCTGTCTCCTGTGGCTGTCTCCTGAAAAAGACAGACCACAGTGGGCAGGAACAAGGGGCAGGAGACAAGGGGGCATCTCTAACCCCGCGTCTTTATCCAGCCCCTGCACCGCGGGAGACAGTGTAAGGGCAGGAGAAACAGGGAGTAGATTGAAAATTTACCCCCTGTGGCCTGTCTCCTGCCCCCTGAGACCACCAGAAAGAGACCGCAGGGGGCAGGAGACAGGAGCAATAGGCCGAATACAAGTGGGCAACTCCTACCCCCTTTCACACTCAAACACACACAACCTTCCACACACTCAAACACACACCCCTCATCCCACTCAAAACACCCCCTCCCCGAACTCAAACACACACCTCCCGCACATATTCAAACACACCCCTCCTCTGCACACTCAAACGAACACACCCCTCCTCTGCACACTCAAACGAACACACCCCTCCCCTGCACACTCAAACACACACACCTCCCCTGCAAATTCAAGCACACACACCCCTCCCCCGCACACTCACACACCCACACACTGATATACACACACCTCCCCCACACACTCATATACACACACCCCTCCCCCGCACATTCATATACACACACACACCCCTCCCCCACACACAAAACCTGTCCTGCTGCCCAGCATCCGGTCTTCATGCTACTCTACTGGCAAGAGGGGGCAAGTTTTCATGGGTCCGTAACCCCGCCCCATTCCCCCAGCAAGCCTGGGGCTTTTTGCTTTTAGCTTCCTATTCAGAAAGCTATCACAGCAAGAACCTTCGGCAGCTGTTCAGCTGCAGGAGGGTTAACCAACCCTTCCGGGGAGATATTACCAATATGAACCTGAAAGAAATGAAAGGATGCAGCTGAGACATTCCTAGTCTCAGAATGCTGGATGTCTGAAAGATGCTTCCCAATACGGGTTTTTTTAGGTTTGGGGAAAGTGAAACCCCTATTAGTGATGACGATTGTGTCAACTATCATTACGAGTCGATAACGATTCTCAATTTCATGCCGAAATCCGATAGCGATAACAGATTTTCGCCGTGACCATTAAAGTCAGGGGAGGGGAAAAAACCCCTTTCGTCTTTACCCAAAAAGGGTGGAGAGCGGGAATTTAACACCAAAACATAAATGGATGTTGCTACATCAGGAAAGGGAAATTTAGGCAACAAGAGTCACAGAAAAAAAAGTCAAAGATATTCACTACCCTGTCTTGTACCACAGCATGACCCTTAACCTGCATGACCCCAATTTAAAAATCCCAAAAGGGCAGTATTATTTGAATCATCATTTTACTTGCAATGGACATTGACATCCCTTTCCTGGACCGCAGCTGACCCTTTAAACCTTTCGGACCCACAGTTTAAAAAAATGCTGGAAAAAGGATCTTCAACACCATTTTAGTTGAACGGACATTGACTACCCTCCGGAACCACAGCATGACCCTTAAAACCTTGGGGACCCCCAGTTTAAAAAGTGCCGGAAAATTTGAGTCTTTGAACCCCATTTTTGGTTTGAATGGACATTAAAATTCCCTGCCTACTAAGGGATGACCCTTAAATCGCAGACCAACAGATTAAAAAGTGCGGAAAAAAGAATCTTTTGAACCCCCCATTTTAGTTGAAAGGGAATTGACATCCCTTTCCTGGACCGCAGCAGATGCTTAAAAACCTGTCTGCCGACAGATTAAAAATGCTGGAAAAAAGGAGTCTTTAAAAACCCCCTTTTTAGTTGAACTGGACATAATATCCCTTCCCGGGGCCCCGCAGCATGCCCCTAAATCTACATGTCCCCCAGATTAAAAAGTGCAGGAAAAAGGGTCTTTGAACCCCCATTTTAGTTGAACAGAAATTTACTAACCCTGTCCGGACCCACCCCTGACCCTTAAATCTACATACCCACAGATTAAAAAGGCTGGAAAAAGGAGTCTTTAAAACCCACCATTTTTGGGTTGAAGGGATATAGACATTCCTTCCTGGCCACAGCATGACCCTTAAATTACATGACCCACAGATTAAAAATTTGGGGAAAAAAAAGGATTTTTTTTCCCCCAAAATTTTTAGTTAAACTGGTTTTGACATCCCTGTCCTGGACCGCGCATACCTTTAAAACCTGTCTGACCCCCAGATTAAAAAGTGCGGGAAAAGGGATCTTTCAACCACCTTTTATTTGAACGGAAAATTGACTATATTGCCTGGATTTCAGCAGAACCTTAAACCGTCTGACCCACAGATTAAAAACGCTGGAAAAAAAGGGTCTTTGAACCACCATTTTATTTTAACTGAACTTGACTCCCCCTTTCCCTGGACTGAAGCATGACCCTTAAACTACATGACCCGCGTTTAAAAAGTGCCAAAAAAAAAAGGAGTCTTTGAACCACCTTTTTAGTTGAACTGGATATTGACACCCCTTCCCTGGCCCGCAGCATCCCCCTTAAATCTACATGACCCATGTCAGGGACACCCCTGCGACCCCTGTTGGGTCGCAGGGCGGCCGTTGCGGCTCTCAGCGGACCCCCGCCCGCACTGGGGTTTGGGTCCGCTCTCCCCAGTCCCCCCGGCACCAACTACCCAGCCGCGCTCCTGTCATCACTCACGCCCCCGGCGCGGGCCCGCCCCGGGGCGCACGGGGCCCCCGGCTGTTTGAAATTTAAAAGGGGCATGCCCTTTAATTTTGCTTTTGCCGGGCACTGCCCCTATTTAGGTCCCCCCCTTCCTCCCCGGCCCCTCGCCGGTCCCTTAGTGTGTCTACCCTGGAAAAAAGGTTCCAGTCTGTCTTGTTTTTCCCGTGTACCTACCCTTTTTAAATTTTATCACCCGTCTTTTGCCGCCTGCCCTGACCGTCTGCCTGTCCATTTTATGAAACCGGGGGGCCTTGTCCTCCCTTCTCCTGTCCCGACCACGAGTTGCCTGCGAATTTGTACTACGTCTACCCTTTGGGGCCGCCCCGCGGCAAAGTCCCGCCAGTGGAAGCGCCCGGGTAGACTCCCCCCGCAGCAGCCCCATCCCGTTTTGCGGCGGGCTCTGGTGAATCCCGGGGACCTACTTAGATTCCGTTCCCGGGTTTGGGGGTTTCCACCATCCCTGCGGTGGTCCGGGGTCCACTACCCGCCCTTACGTAGGCCCCGGCCCCATGGATCCCGCCAAGGTGTCGATGCCAAAGTGTCGCCGATCACCCCGTTGTGGCCAAGCTCCAAACAGATCGCCAGCAAGCGCAGCAGCTCGGCAATTCCTCCCTGTGCAGCAGTTCATCGCCACTCAGCAGCGGCATGGGCTGCAGGGGTTCCTCCCCGGCAGTTGCTCCGTCATCCCAAGCTCCGGTTATCCAGCCGACAAGTTTGATGGGGATTCCAAGGCCTGCAGGGCTTCTCACCCCGGCTCCCTCTGTGGAACTCATGGCATTCATTCCCCTCAGAAAGATCCCAAAGGGGGCCTTCGTGGTTCCCGTTCCTTCCGGTAAAGCCCTGGCCGGGCAACTCCTTAGGGACCAGGGGACCCAATCACGGGCCCATCTAGCGAAAATTTTTACTAAGTTCCGGAGTGTCTTGAGAACCTGCTCGGCCTCACGCCGAAACCCCCTGGAACCCGCAGCAAGGGAAATCCTCCTTGGGGACTACCCGTGCATTCCGCACATAGCCGGAGCAGCCCTGGAACATGCAGCATTATGCGCCACTTCAAAAAAAGGGCCCCTCCACCCTATCAAGGATGCCTCGCCCCCGGGACCTTCCGTCTTTTTTTAAGCGGCAACCACCTGGCTAACCGGGTTAACCATTCCAGAAAGGGCGTAGGACTCCCCCCAAGAGCAAGAACCAGCCCGTACACACCGTCCATCTCATCTTGCCCGGTGTTTCTCGGCCTCCACCGCCTCCTTCCCAGCCCCCATGAAAAGGGCAGCAAATGGATAGACCCACCCGTCTCCGCAAAAACCTAAACCCACGGCGTAAAGGGAATCTTTTCTCTCTGCGGCAGCTCTGATCATCTCCCCCGTTGTTGTCTCTTCGCCCACGGGGTCCGGGAGAACGGACACCCAGGCTAGTGGGGGGAAAATCCCTAAGCTGTGATCTCTCTCCCCGCCTGAAAAATTTTGGTCCTGATCGCACTGAACCGGACCCACTTTCAATTTCAGCATTCTTGGGTCCGGTTCTGCTGGAAACTTCCTGGGCGCTGCCCTGGTGTCTCAACACCGCCTTCCCCCTGGGTTCCCCGGGGAATCCTTGTCCATTTCTCCGTCGTGGTGGATCCTCTGTGACCCCCCTTTCCGTACTGAGCCCTTGTCCCCCCAAGTAGGGGCACTTTAAAAGAAGGGCTATGTTCTATGTGTTTTCCCCGGTCTTCTTCGCCCGTCTATTGGGGCTACCTTTGGGTGCAGCGCCCTGCACCCGGGGCTTGACTGGGAACGGGCGGAATTTTTGCATGGGGCCCAGAGTGTCGGTCTCCTTTTTGGTGACCCTCGCCAGGGGCCCGCCGCTTCCTGGGACCCCTAACCTCTAGCGGGTCTTCCGCTCCTTTCCCAAAAGTATGCTGAATCTTCTCCGAGAAGCAAGCAGAGACCCCGCCGCACATCGTCCTTAATTTTCCTTGACCTATTGCCCGTCCCTCCCTCCCCGGGCAGAGTTTACCCCTTTTCCATTCCGGAGACACAACCATGCCAAGACATATGTAGAAACTTTTTAGAAGTCCTCTTCTCCCGCGGGGCAGGGTTCTTCTTCGTGGAAAAGAAGGATGGTACCTTGGACCCCGCTTGATTTCCGGGGTCTGAAAAAGATCACAGGAAGAATCGGTACCCCCACCGTTTATCACGGAGTTATTTGACCCTCTGCAGGGCACAAGGATTTCTCAAAATGGATCTAAGAGGGGGTACAAATTTTGGGCCGAAACCGCAAGGGGGATGAAAGGGAAAACGGGGTTCAAAACCCGGGATGGCCACTTTGATATGGGAATGCCCTTCGGACTGTTAATGCGCCTGCCGTCTTCCAGGGGTGTGAAAGACATTTTCAGGATCTTTTTTACACCCGGTAGTTCTATCTGGGCGTATTTTTGGGGTACCGCCTACCTCGATCCCACCTTGTAGTCCGTCAGGTTTTGAACGCCCCCCGAGATAATCACTGTATGCCAACTGGAGAAATCCCTTCCACCAAACCAGCCTTTTCCGTTTCTGGGGTACATTATTTTTTGATCGAGCCCCACAAATGGATCCACAAAGCTGTCACCCCTGTTGCGGCCACCCCATCGTTTGGTGCCAACAGGTTTCTTGGGTCTGTAATATTATCGCCAATTATTCCCCCCCTTTTTAAAGCTTGTGGCTCCGATAGTGGCCCACAGGAAACACGCTAACCCACGCACTGGGCCCTCCGAATGAGGAGGCATTCGCAAAGCCAAGTCTCCTTTTCCCCAGCACTGTCCTCTCGCGGCCGACCCGCGAAACCCTTCACCTTGAATAATGCCTCGTCTGTGGGGGTCGGAGCCATTCTTTCGCAAAAAGGGCCCCCGGGCAAGACCGTAACGTGTGGTTTTTCTCCAAAACTTCTCCCGGCCGAAAGGAAACTACACATAGGGGGACCGTGATTTCTGGCCACAAATGGCTTTGGGAAAATGGCGCTACCCCATTGGAGGGGGGCTGCCATCCCACTGCATCATTCGGACCCAAAAAAACCTTTAATACCTCCCGACGGCTCACGACTTAACCCACGCCACTAGGGGGTCGCTCTTCTTCTCCCGTTCGACTACCAGATTTCACTTCCCGGGCCCGGGAGAAAAAACAAGGCGGACGCCCTTTCCCGGGCTTCTGACTGGTGGGTGAGGGAAACCACTAGACATAAAATTTTTCCCCCCGAAGCCTTTCTCCCTGTCCCTTGACCTCCCGGGAAAGGGTTTCCCCCGGGAGGACCTACGAGCCCTGCTCTCCGCAGACGCATCCTGAAATGGGGCCATGTCTTTTGTGGCCGGTCATCCCGGCGCTCAAGACTTCCCGTTGATATCCCGGTTTTATTGGTGGGCCCGGTCGCAAGGATTCAAGGATTTCGTTCAGGCCCGTAACTTTGTGCCCCCAACAAGACGCCTCTCACAACCGGCAGGCCACTACACCCTCAAAACCCATTCCCACCAACCCTTGGGGCCAACATTGCAGGACTTTATAACCCTCTCCCTCCTTCGGTGGCAAAAACCGCATTTGGGGGACTATGATCGGTTCTCCCAAATGGCGCATTTCCTTCTGCCAGGCCTGCCGCGGCCACCCGCTGGCAACCATTTTTTCCCGCATGTTTCCGTCTGCATGGGCTCCCGCAGCAAAAACTTCGGGCGGGAGTCCCGTTTTTTCCAAGTTCGGGTTTCCCTGTGTTCCCACTCCAGGGGAAACCGCTTTTCGTCTGCTTAACCCCTCTCAACAATGGCCCGGTGGAAGAGAAACCAGGTCTTGGGAGGTTTTTCTACCCACTTCGCTCACACGCCAAACGATTGGTCCCCCCTTTTTGGGCCCGGGGGTTCCGACAACCCCGAACTCAGAACTGCAGGGTCTCCCCCTTCTACATTGTATACGGGCTGCATCCCCCCCACCTCTCCCCGGCATCTCCATCGAGGTTCCGGCGGCGACGCACTGTTCAGGGCATAAAGAATTGGTCCCAACCCCCCCAATCCGCTCCGCGCTTCCGAGCGCATAAGACCCAAGCCGCAAAGGGAAAAGTCCCCTCCGTCTTCCCCCTGGTGACAAGGTTGGCGTCGGGCCATAGTCCTCTTAAAATGCCCCCCTACAAATTGGGGCCCCGCTTCCCGGACCCTTCGGGTTTTCACATTTTTAATCCCGGTTTTTACAAACTCCGGCTTCCCTCCCCCCATGAAATTCCTAACTCTTTCCAGTCTCTCTACTAAAAACCCCCGTTCTTAACCCTTTCTCTCCGCGTCTATCCCCCCCTCCACCCAAACTGATGCTTCCAATTCTTTGAAAATCAAGGGGATCCTGCGTAGAGGAGAACTAGAGGAAAACGGGACTTTCTGGGAGATGGGAAGGGTTTGGTCCGAAGAAGGGGCTTGGGAGCCGGGGGAAATATCCTGAACCCTAATTTATCCAGAGATTTCTTCGTCCCCGTAAAGAGGGGGGCCCCGGGGGGGGGGCCCAAGGGGGGGTACTGCACGGAACCCCTGCGCCCCCGCTCGGGTCGCAGGCGCTCCGTGCTGCGCCTCAGCGGAGCCCCGTCCCCCCACGTCGGGTTCGGGGGCCGCTCTGCTCCCAGTCCCCGCCGGCACCAAAATTTCCCGGCCGCGCTCCGCTGGGGCATCACAGCCTCCCCGGCCGTGGCTCTGCCCCCAGGGGGCACGCGGCCCGGCTTTTGAAATTTTAAAGGGCATGCGCCGTAATTTGCTATTCCGGGGACTGCTCCTTTTAGGTCGGCCCCTTTCCCCGGCCCTCGCCGGATCCTTAGTGGTCTACCTCTGGAGAAACGTTTTCCCAGCAGTCTTGTCTTTTTTTTTTTTTTTTTTTTTTTTTAATTTTTTTTTTTCCCCTGACCCCCTGTCCTTTATGATCCTGGGCCCCTTTCCTGACCTTCTGCCTGTCCCCCGCCCACTTGCCTGACGACTTTCTACCGTTTTTACCCTTGGCCCCCACCGCAGGCAAGTCCCCCCATGGAAACACCTGGTTTGACTCCCGCCGCAGCAAGTCCCTCCCGCTTTGCGGGGGCTTGGTGAATACCGGGGCTTACTTTTAAATTTCCCTTCCCTGGTGTGGGCTTCCACCATCACCTCGGGGGTCCCGCGGATCCACTACCCTCCGTTACAACCCCCAGATTAAAAAGTGCTGGGAAAAAGAGTCTTTCAAACCCCCATTTTAGTTGAACTGGACATTGACTACCCCTGTCCTGGGCCCCAGCATGACCCTTAAACCTGTTGACCACAGATTAAAAAGTGCTAGTAAAAGGAGTCTTTCAACCACCATTTTAGTTGATCTGGACATTGACTATCCCTGTCCTGGACCACAGCATGACTCTTAAATCTACATGACCCACAGATTAAAAAGTGCTGGAAAAAGGAGTCTTTCAACCACAATTTTAGTTGAACTGGATATTGACTATCCCTGTCCTGGACCGAGGCATGACCCTTAAATTACATGACCCCCCAGATTAAAAAGTGCTGGAAAAAGGAGTGTTTCAACCACCATTTTAGTTGAACTGGACATTGACTATACCTGTCCTGGACCGCAGCATGACCCCAAAACCTGTCTGACCCACAGATTAAAAAGTGCTGGAAAAAGAAGTCTTTGAATCACCATTTTAGTTGAACTGGACATTGACTATACTTGTCCTGTACCACAGAATGACCCTCAAACCTGCATGACCCCCAAAATTAAAAAGTGCCGGGGAAAAGGAGTCTTTGATCCACCATTTTAGTTGAACAGGACATTGACTATAACTGTCCTGGACCACAGCATGACCATTAAATCTACATGACCCACGGATTAAAAAGTGCCTGAAAAAGGAGTCTTTGAAGCACCATTTTAGTTGAACTGGACATTGACTATACCTGTCCTGGAAACCAAAATGACCCTCAAACCTGCATGACCCACAGATTAAAAAGTGCCTGAAAAAGGAGTCTTTGAACCACCATTTTAGTTGAACTGGACATTGACTATGCCTGTCCTGGATGCAGCATGACCCCAAAACCTGTCTGACCCACAGATTAAAAAGTTCTTGAAAAAGGAGTCTTTGAACCACCATTTTAGTTGAACTGGATATTGACTATCCCTGTCCTGGACCGCAGTATGACTCTTAAACCTGTCTGACCCACAGATTAAAAAGTGCTGGAAAAAGGAGTCTTTCAACCACCATTTTAGTTTAACTGGAAATTGACTATACCTGTCCTGGACTGCAGCATGAACCTTAAACCTGTCTGACCCACAGATTAAAAAGAGCCGAAAAAAGGAGTCTTTGATCCACCATTTTAGTTGAACTGGATATTGACTATCCCTGTCCTGGACCGCAGCATGACCCTTAAATCTACATGACCCACAGATTAAAAAGTGCTGGAAAAAGGAGTCTTTCAACCACCATTTTAGTTGAACTGGACATTGACTTTACCTGTCCTTGACCGCAGCATGTCCCTTAAACCTGTCTGACCCACAGATTAAAAAGTGCCAGAAAAAGGATTCTTTGAACCACCATTTTAGTTGAACAGGACATTGACTATGTCTGCCCTGGACCGCAGCATGACCCTAAAACCCACATGACCCACAGATTAAAAAGTGCCTGAAAAAGTAGTCTTTGAACCACAAATTTTAGTTAATCTGGACATTAACTATACCTGTCCTGTACCGCAGCATGACCATTAAACCTGTCTGACCCACAGATTAAAAAGTGCCGGAAAAAGGAGTCTTTCAACCACCATTTTAGTTGAACTGAACATTGACTATGCCTGTCCTGGACCACAGCATGACCTGAAAACTTGCATGACCCACAGATTAAAAAGTGCCAGAAGAAAGTAGTCTTTGAAGCAGTATTTTAGTGAAATGGACATTGACTATCCATATCCTGTAACGCAGCATGACCCAAAAACCCACACAGGTACCCTTATGGACCATCAGCAGAAAATTTCGCAATAAGAAAAATCTATATTAAAAACAACTAAATTTCCAATACTGCTGCTGCTAGAGCTACTTGCCATTCTACTGGTGACATTGTTCCACCGTGACATTAGAATGTGAAGCAAACAAAATAGATGTCCTGAGTAGACCATCGAGGCCTGTCTGAAAATCCTGCATTCTACTGTCAAGTGGGTTGAAGGAAATTACTGATCAAGGCAGGTGAGGCTGTAAACGTGGATCACGCAGGTGAGACTAGCAGGGCCGGAGTGGCCGTGACTGGGAGGACAAGGAGATAAGACTGCTGGATGCAGGTTGCATTAACCACTGAAGAACAGATTGGCGACGCTATTCGTTACTGAGATTCACAGGGCACTGACCCAGTAATGACAGGCCTGACGGTTTTGCAACCGATGATCCCCTGGCTTGCGTGTTGTCGCCAGCACGGGAAGGAGCACCATCTCTTGTACCTCTACTTCCATGTCCTACACCCCTCTTTGCTCGCTTACCACCTGCAGTTCGCTCCATGTTTAGAAAGATAAAAATTTTAAAAGGTATGGAAGAGTTTTTGACAGTCTCTTATTGAAAAAGACGGCAAATCCCAGCTATTCTTAAATCCCTCTAATTTCCAACAGCCTACTAGGATTAGAAACTGAATTGTTTCTATCAAATATCTGTGAAATGTGGTCTGGTGGAAGAACCGTAAGATAAAATAAACAGTGTTCTTCCTTTAGTCCCAGGGATTTACAACTGCCCAGTAGGACTAGCAATTGATAGTTTTCAACAAACTATCGTACAAATGCACAATTAGCGCCAAACTGAGACGCACTGAGTGAAATAGAAGTATTAAAAAGTTATATGGATTAATATGGCGGCCTTCGCACCACTGACTACAGGCGTAATTTACTAGGAAATATGTAGAACATAATGGGCGACATGTATGAATCTCGCCACGTCGGGGCGCACCTTTCGCCGGGTTTTTCCGGCGAATCTGCGCCTGATTTATGTTGGCGCCGGGGTGCGCTCATACATTCCATGTAAAGTTCGCCGCACCTCGCCAGTGTTTGAGGCGCAGTGCGGGACTTAGGCGCAGTGCGGCGCTGCGCCTATCATTCGCCGCCCGAGGTAGTGCACTCACACATGCGGGGAAACATCCGCCATGCCTCGCCAGTGTGTGGGCCAGGCGGGGATGAGGCGCAGGCGGGGTGGCCTAAAATTCCCGTCCGAGGATTGGGGCTCTACATGCGGGGAAAATTCCCCCGGGCCCCGCCAGCCGAAAATTGTTTCCCATGCGAAC
>JAODAL010031579.1:0-48232 GCA_025379985.1 Phyllomedusa bahiana
TATGGGGCCATATACCTGCCTATAACATCGTTGGGAACATATACCGCCTAGGGGCCATATACCTGCCTATTACCTGCCTATGGGGCCATAAACCTGCCTATTACCTGCCTATGGGGCCATATACTTGCCTATGGGGCCATACACCTGCCTATAACCTGCGTATGATGACATAGACCAGCCTATAATCTGCCAATGGGGACATATGCCTGCCTATACATGCCTATGGGGGACATTAAATGGCCTATAACTGCCTATGGAGGACATATACCTGCCTCCAGATACCTATGGGGGGGTATTAAACTGCCTATGTAATTTTATTGGTATCCATTTTTATTTTTCAAATTTACCAGTAGCCCCTGCATTTTCCACCCTAAGCTTATACTCGAGGCAATACGTTTTTCCATTTTTTGTGCCAAAATTAGGTGCCTTGGCTCATATTCGGGTCGGCTTATACTCAATTATATACGGTAATTGTATTTGTCTTAAATATGGAAAGTATGGTTAAAAAGAATTGTGAAAAAGAAGACTTGGGGATTTGTTTGACTCTTATAAAGCTGTAAATAAAGAAGGTTTTAAGGTTGTTCCTCTCCTCTCTTTCCCTGTGGAGTTGCTTTTTGGGGATAGGAGAAAAAGTGTTTTACAACATTGTCCTAGGCTACATAATATCTACCGAACTTTAGGGGGTGGAGGGTATGGTTTATGTGAGACATGAGAAGATTCAGAATGCAAGACCTTCAGCTGCCTATTTGCTAATTCTCTGTCTGCAAAAGACTCCTGTAATCCTAGACACGACAAGCCTGTTGGAAGCATCTTGGGTGGGACAAGGATTTTCTCTATGGACTCATAGCACACAAACATGTTAGTATCCTATTATCTGTATTCTCTCGATTTACTAGAGAAGACATCATACTTATCTGGAATATTCTGCCACAACTGTCAGCTAATCTGATCCATTTAATTCTTACTACATTTCGAGTTTACCACTTACAGTTAATCCCATAATTATTCATCTGATACAATACCTTATACTCACTGTGGTACGCCTTCTAAAGATAGTCCGGACTATATCTATTAAGCCTAAGATATGAAATTTCCTTTGTTCTAGTAAAAGATTCTGCTTGATCCTGAAGGTCCACAATTTTAAATCCTTCTGCCACTTTTTTACTTATTTCATCTATAGTCAAAGTGGTAATAACTGCTCCTCATCTCTAACCTCATCTACTGTACGTTTAGCCCTACCTATTATCTACCACCATGGGAGCAACATCGAAAAAGAATCCAAAGAATAAACCGGCACAGCTTCCGGAATTCTTCCCTTCTTCAACTTATAGTGGGGCCTCTACTAAAAAAAAGGTTTGCAATACGCTCCTCCATCTCCAACTCCATCTTCTAGGGCAGTCAGTTGATCTCGAACATTAAGATCAGATGGATAACCAACCATAGACTGTTGCTACTTTACATCAACTTTTCTCCTCCTTCAGAACAACACTGCATGCTGATCTGAAACAAATGATGTACAATCTCAAATAAGATTTCCAATCACTAGTATTTCGTACTGACCAAATAGAAACAAAAATGTCTGATTTTGCAAATGCTCTTACTGATCCTAATGCGGCCTTGGAGGAAGAAGTACAGAGATTGACAGCCAAAGTAGTAGACCTAGAGGTTAGATCCCGACGCAATTATGTCGGAATCAGGGGTATCCCTGAGACAGTCACTCCAGATCAGTTGGGTCCATTCCTTACAGACTTAATGGTGTTGACTATCCCACAATGCACCTTGCAAGATCTAATAATTGATCGCATTCACAGAATTCCTAAGCCCAAAAATTTACCATCACATGTTCATAGAGATACAATTGCATGGATTCATTTTTATAACATAAAATAGACTTCCTTAGGGCTCTGCAGAAATCATCTTCTCTACCTGAAAGGTTTAATTCCATCTCAATATTTCCTGACCTCTCAGCTCCAACCATGCTCAAACACAAAGAGTTTCAATCCTACACTAAGAAACTAAGAGATAAAGAAATCTCTCTAAGGACGGTTCACAACATATCTGCAACACCCACGATGAAGCACATGTAATGTTAAGAAGCTGACATTTGCTCTCCTCTTCTGACACAAATCCTGTTCGTAAACCGCAATCGAGGCCCGAAATTATAACACCTTTGTTATCGGACAAGTCTTTATGGACAAGATCAAAGGCAGTTAACTGTATCCTGTTTTTATGTTTTTCCTTCTTTATTTAGGAGTCTCCAGGAGTTCTCAGATTTCAGGACTCATGTATTCTTTCCATAGGTTAGAGACGGGACTTGCCTCACCTGTCATTCCTTCTAGAAATAAGCTAGTCTACATGGTTTGTGTTCATGTTTTCTTCTTTTACTTTGGGTTTTGCACTTCTTTAATGGATAACTTGTTTCTTCTGTGTTTATGTTACTTCCTAAAGGTACTCCAAATAACTCTGTGGTTCTATATTGCAGCCCATCTATCACTCAATTTTTTGTGTAATATCAATTAAATTTCATACATTCAATGTTAGCGGTTTGAACTCACCGATGTGTTCAAATCAAATTTGACTCTTACTGATGCACCAAGGCTTAAAACAAATCTTTCAAACATATTTATCAGGAAAATTTCAGAAATAAGAAAGCTGGTACGACTATTCTAATAATAAACTCTCTCTCCTTTAAGCATATTGATTCTTAACATGTGAATTAAACGCTAAAGCTTACACCATTGTCGCCCTTTATGCCCTCAATGAGAGATAGATCTCATTCATGTAAAGATTTGGACAGATCTAGACCCCATGATTCATATGTGCATGACCTCCAATCTCTATTACTAGAAGAAGATCTCCATGATATATGGAGATATATCCACACTAGTGAAAGAGATTAAACATTTTATTCTAATCCTAGATCTGTTCACACTCACATAGAATTCAGTGGTGTCATCTGATAAAGGATGTATAACTTGGTCTGATCATGCTCTAGTAGATTTAGTGCCCAATAATCCTTTTCAGGCGCCCAAAAAGTCTTTCTGGAGATTAAACAATGATTTACTTAAAGGGGTGTTATCGTTTGAGCTGTTCGTGCTGTTCTGCTAATTTTCTCAGATTCCGTTTGAAATCCAGAGGCGTGTCTCGTTCCTCCCCCAGCAGGCGTGTTTCCCCTCTCCTCTCAGCAGGGTGTCTCTTCCCCCCAGAGGCTTGTCTCCCCTCACTGAAGAACTGTGACATCATCATTTTGTTTGAAGCAGGGGATGCAGAAGTTGTCTGGATATAACAGCTCTGTAGCCTCCTGCATGCTTATTTTGCAGCCTTGATGCTCCAAACACCAGCAAGCCCCTGTCAAAATGTCTTAGTTTTACACACAAAATCACGCTGAAAGCCAACAGCTTTAACTTTGTGGTCTTTCACCCAAATTGTACTGACAACAGGCAGTAGACCTTTACTCAACTACAAGGACAAATGTCAGCTTCAAGTAAAAATCTCTGCTTGCTGTCAGTAACATGAGGAGTGAAAACAATGGATCGAGAAGCACTCACTTTTAGAAAAGACCCTGCTCAGCTTGTCACTAACTTGGGCTGTTTTGTGCAGCGGTAAGTTTAGCTTTACAACAAAGGGTTTGGGGTTCTAGTCCCCTCACAGAGTTTTTTTTCCCCCCCAAACTCCCTAAACTAAATTTTCTCCATAAAGTTAATAATTTATAAATAATTTAAATATATATATTAAATTTCTATAATTGATTATATATATATATATTATATATATACATACATACAGCTCCTATATCATTCTCATCCCACAGAGTATATTCATTTTTATCACATATGTTGGAAAATGCTTGGTGTGACTACTGTGACAATGGGAACCTATATAGGGGAGCTTTGTGTGTGTTATATGAAATAAAAGTATAGATGTCTACAAATATATTGTCATATCCCGTACATATGTGTACAAAATTTTTAAAAGAAAAAAAAAAGAAAAAACTGGTGGGACTTGAACTCCCAACCTCTGTCTTACAAAGGTGATCACCTAAGCACTGCACTTTACAAGCAGCTTATGCAGACACAGTGTTGAATCCTTATGTTATACACTACAGATGATGACTTCATAAGGAGGCGGGGCTTGCATTCAATCTGAGGAACAGAATGCCTTTTTTTTCCAAGTAGCAGTTAAGGACTGGATCTGTGAGGAGGTTAAATAAACCTATTGGAAAAGCCCCTTAAACAGCCAGTAATTGCCCAGGGAAAATTGACCCTAAAGCTGGGGGATGTACATAGAGGCAGCAGACCTTGGTTTCACTATCGATTTTAAAAAGCTCGAGGGGGAGTAAACACAGAGTGTGCAGGCAGCCAATCACAGTGCAGGGGGCGTGGCCGGGGCATTTTCTGTCTAGGGGCGTATCCAACAGGGGTGATGAAATGTCACCACCTCCAATGCAGGGGGCAGTCAAAAACGACCGGGAGCCTTTTTTACCAGCATCAGAGCCACAGCAGAAACAGAATACAGATTTTCAGAAAGCTCATATATTTTAAAACCAAGTGACAGGGTTTTAACCCCCAAATTTCAAAAGTGCTTATTTTTTACTGTCCCCATAATCTGAACATATCTTTTAAAATAAAAACCCCCTTTAAGAACCCCTCTAACACTGCTCTTATAAAATCCCGACTGGAAGATTACTTCTTGATTAATACCCCATCGGTGTCCTCACCTTCCATTCTATGGTGTTCCCATAAGACCTTCATACATGGGAATTTTTTAAATTTAAATTTTTTAAGAAAAAGACTCCGTCAATTCAAATTTAATAATCTCTTTGCAGATATCAAGAAAACAGATGCTGATTTTAAAACCCAAATCTTTTCCCAAAATAAAAAAGAAAGTTTTTTAACCTTAAAATAATTTTGTGCTTTTTACCTAAACCATAATTAATTAACCAAAATGAACTGGCGCATCTATACCCAAGGAGACAATGGCGGGAAAATTCTAGCACTCATTTGACATCCTTCAGGTGCAAAAGTCATTAACCCTATAGATATAGCAGATCAATTCGCTGATTTTTATTCAAAATTATACAACCTACAATACAGTAAAAACATTCCACCCCCATCAGGCATAGCCATTAATAAATTCCTCTCCTCTCTGTCCTTGCCCAAACTAGACCAAGCATAATTAGATTTCTTAAATGCACCTATCTCTCTAGACAAAAGGTGATCCACATTGCTAAAATAAACAAATCTCCTGGCCCGGACGGTATCACTATTGAATATTGCCATATGTTTTCAGATTTTCTATCCCCTTATTTAACTAATTTATGCAACAGTATAGCTTCTTATAAAAGCCCATTACCAGAACTATTTGCTATAATTACAACAATACCTAAACCAGGCAAGATGACGGATAATCCTGCCAATTACAGGCCGATTTCCTTACTAAATACGGATATTAAGATATATGCCAAAATTTTAGCTACCTGTATTAATTTAGTTTTGCCGAACCTTGTACATAGAGACCAGGCCGCCAAGCTAGGGATGCATCTCGCCGTATCCTTGATCTAGTCGAAATTGCTAGCTTTTCTACCCATAATTCCATCTTCCTGTCTCTTGACGCAGAGAAGGCTTTTGATAGAGTCAATTGGAAATATTTAAAACTAGTTCTCACTAAATTTGGCTTTACTGGATTTATACTGGATGCTATTCTATCTTTATACATATGCCCTTCAGCGAAAGTTATCACATCTGGGTTTGTCTCTTCATCCTTTACGCTTTCTAATGGTACTAGACAGGGTTGTCCTCTCTTTCCATTCATTTTTATGCTATGTATGGAGCTGTTGGCAGAACACATACATACTAATCCTCTGATAACTGGTATCACCATTAATGACATCTCACATAAAATCAGCTTATATGCCGATGATGTGATGCTCATGGTAACCAATTCACAGGACTCTATTAATGAAATAATGTTAACTTTAAACTTGTTTTCAAACCTGTCCTTCTATAAATTAAACAAAAACAAATCCTCTCTACTGCCATTAACTAATCCTACTTCTCAAAGCCTCTCCTTGGCACATTTTGGTTTTGCATGGTCAAGTGAATATATTGATTACTTAGGAATCAAAGTTACTTGTTGTTCTGAGCAAAGTCAAACTAAACTATACCAACCTGTATTCTTCCTTAGACGCTGAAATTAAACATATGTCCCTCCTTCAACTCTCTTGGATTCCCAGGATAAATATCCTAAAGATGACTTTGTTACCTAAATTCATCTACATCTGTAGAGTCATTCCATATTTACTTTCGCCATCATTAATTCATAAATACCAGACCCTTTTTTGAAAACTTTGTTTGAATGGTAGAAGAGCTAGGACCAAAAAAGATATACTGTTTTGCAGTCACAAAAATGGCAGAATGGCCATGGCCAATATAACAGCCATTTTATTGGAACAGGCAATTTTTTTCTGGCATTCTGCCAATCCCCCAATTTGGACTAATTTAGAGATTACCTCTTTCACTCCTTGCCCAGTTATTCTCCACCTTAAATCTTCACAATTGGGAGCCCCTTCTCCAATGTCCTCTTTTCAATTTGAGCTTTCTACAACATACTCATTACATAAGTCTATGTTCTTCCAATATTTACAACTTCAACATATATTAAAGTCTGTAACGTGGCCTGATATTCCTAACCAACTTACAGATTTTCATTATTTCTTATCTGGTAAACAGGGGTACGCAAAAGGGTTATCTTTGATATATCAAATGTTAATTAATGATACTTCACAATTGAAATCTGCTCCTATGATTAAGTGGGAAAAAGAGTTAGCAAAACAATTCTCTTTGGACCAATGGCAGCTTGCCATTCAAACCTCTTCTAAACTGTCAAAATGCCAAAACCACAGAAAAACAATGAGTATTTACCCCCAATCAGATTAGCACATATGTTTCCAAATTCTTCCAACATGTGCTGGAAAATCTATGAACAACGGGGTTCCATGCTACATGTTTGGTGGGGTTGCCCCTTAATCTGGAGGTTTGATTTCACGCCTGATTACAGAGATTATGGACCACCACATCTCTTTAACGCCTGAGTTAGCGATATTAGACATTGGTCTTGATAATATACCCCAACCTTTATGCACTGTTGTATTTCATATTTTAATGTCAGCAATGACGGCGATAGCGCATATATGGAAAGATCCTAAAACTACTTCTTTGATAGATGTTTTAGATTTTTAAATTTTTTAACGCATTTGTAATTAAAATGATCGATCCCCTTTGTATGCAAAAAAAACATTTCTGATGGTCCCTTGGGTTGAACTCGAAACTTTACATTCCTTCAACCCTTTTGAAAAACTATTGTATATACAATCATTGCCTCTATAAAGAGTTAAAAAAAGGGTTACCGTGTAATTACCATTTGTTTCTGTTTTTCTTTTTTAATACTATCCTTCGGCTACAACCCTTAAAAGGGGTTTTTACACATTGATTCATTTTCCCCTCAGTCCTGTTTTCTTGTTTCTTTTTTAAATTTCAGGGGCATGTTTTGGATCTACTACTGCAGTAGAACCCGGGTCTTAGCTAAGAAACCCATGATGGCACCTATCATGAGAGAATAAACATTTCTGTAGTAATAGCGCCCTAGGACTGATCGAAACCAAAAAAGGGGGATTCTCAAAAAGGTAGGACCTTTTAAATTTGCCATATATTCAAATTTGACTTTTTTTTGCAAGACCTTAACTAAAAAGAAATTTTTGTTGAGAAAACCCCCTTTTATTTATTGTAATGCGAACTGTTAAGTTACATGGAATTTTATGATGTTAAATCACTTTATTATAAATTGCTTTTATAATCCACAATAAAATTTGTTAATAGAAGTTACATATGCCATGAACATGCTTAAAACTGTGAAGCATTTAACATGTGATTTGTCAGATAGTTGTTGTACCACCACCCACAGTAAAGTGTCCATCATGGTCACTTACAACTTCCACATGAACATCTTGAGAAAAATGGCTGCTGATTTTTAATAAATATTTCAGAAAGACAATAGACTGAAGCAAATATTACTAGTTTTACTTCCCGTCTCATATAGAAAACAGCCTCCAAACTTAAGACATCACCTCATATGTATTGTCCTCTGATGACTGTCAGGGACTGATATCTTCCTTTTTAAAAACATAAAATGCAGAAACTGTACTCATGTCCTATCCACAAACACAGTGCACAATTGGACTATAAAATCACTTACATATTCTCATGTGCATACTTCATGATACAGTGTACATGATGCCCTGAGGGAATCTACATTGGGGTGACTAACCGGATAATGCAATCTAGGATAAGTCTATAGAGACACAGAGTAACAAAGAATCTAGATAGCCCTGTGGGTAAACACTTCTCTGGACCATTACACAGCGTTCTGGTCATTTAAAAATGTCAAAGAGAGAAAGATCTAGGAATACAAACTGAAACATTCCAAAATTCCCGTCATTGACACAAGTACTAAACCTGGATTTAACACTCACATTTCTGAACCCCTAACTAATCACCTCTGTTACCCTTCTATCTGTACCAAAAACCTCAGTTTTATTACTTTGGCTTGTCTTAATGATGGATTCTCTCTCCGAAGTACAGATTTAATGATGTAACATTACTTAATGGTTATGCATTTTTCTCGGTTATCCATTTGTAAAATTGCCTAATGAAAGCGCCTCTGTGCTGAAAAAATAACCACATAATTTTTCTGATTTGCCAATAAAAGTATTACTACTACAATACTTTTGTCTTTCTAAGGGTATGTGCAGACGACGTCTTGGATACGTTTTTACAATACTTAAAACGTATTGCGTCAAATGCATCATAAAACATATGACAAAATGGGGTACGCATTTGGATATGTTTTCTGGACTTCAGAAACATATCCCTATAGTTTATATTGCCTTTTCAATGCGATAAACGGATCAAGAATTAACATGTCAATTCTTTGAACGCATCCGTTTAATGCCATGCAAAAAGGTATGTAAAACAATAATACATATTTTACATTGAAATTCCCAAAGTAAATCCCCCCTTGAAGGCCCGGGAAAGTAAAAAGGACCCAGATAACGTTTTTTTAAAAAAACGCCGGGTTTTGGGAAAATAAAACCTTTCATTAATATATACATCACCCCCCATCCCCAAAATGTCCCAAAAAAGTTTTAACAATTTTTTTGGGTGTTTAAAATTTTTTTAATTCCTGCAGATTTTATCACTGATTAATCCTATTGCCAATCTTTTGCAGTAGTCTTTTTTTTTCAAATTAATGTTGACAATGCCTCTACATCAATCATGTGAGATGTGATGAAGGCATACTTAAAGGGTCTATTACTTCAAGGGATTTTCCGATTAAAAACATGTATCCCCTATCCACAGGGTAGATGGTATGTCTAACTGCTGGGAATCTTATTGCTGAGACCCTCTTCAATCACTAAAACATCCTTCCTCATTGTGTTGGCACAGCGAGAAAGTGTTTGTACAGAGCAGCAGTTGAACATGGAGTGCTAATGCTCCATTCAAGGTCTATGGGACTAAGGAAAGCAGCCAAGTACAGCATTCGGCTATCGACCACTGTTCCGTTCAATAATTTTGCACTGTGAGGAAGGACGATTTTGTGATTGGGTGGGGTCCATTAGTAGGACCACTAGTGATCAGGTATTTACCACTTATACTATTGGATAGGTAGTAAACTTCTTTAAAGGGGCTTACTTGATTTACTGAAATCATAAGTACTTCTTTCAAAGCAGAGAAAAAATTGGAGGTGAACAGTGGGAAAAGGGGTATAAAAATAAAATAATAATTTTTTTATGATATACGGCAACAAATTCCGCAGCACTTTACAATTTAAGAGGTATAAGTACAGAAAAAAGACAGACATTACACAATAAAAGCTACTTACAGATGAGACACAAGGTGCAAGGGACCTGCTCTATTAGGGTGTATGGGTGAGACAAAGGGTGATAAGTGCTAAGTTTACAATGGTCCAGCCAAATTTCATAAATATGGGGTGGTTTAAATTAAAAGTTGCTGAACCTGCCACCCTGACAGTAATCTATTTAAGATAATGCCGTGGGGCCCTAGGTGGGAGTGACAGATTGTGTGATACAGGTGGGGGTTAGCAATTAGGGATCTTGGTAGGCCGCCTAAAAAAAAAAATTTACGAGCCCTTTAAACTTCTAAGGAAGGATTATGCCTGATGGGACGGGTGCATGTTCCAGAGAACTGGTGCGCACGTGTGAACTTGGAGACAAAAGGGGGGTTCGGAAAAAGATTGGGCGTAGTTTTATACACACGAGCGGAGAACCGGATGGGTGGCAGACAAGATGAGGGGGGGGAATGTAGGGGGGGGTCAGGGGTGAGTTTTATGGGGATCCTGTACAATGGGCATTTTTGCTGATGACATAGGGTAGAGACTCGTTTTGCGCTGGAACAAAAGAAAGCCTGGGGCTGCATTCAGGCAGATTGGAGAGGGGAGAGTTTCAGAGAGGGAGACCGTAAGCAAGGGGGTTACGTATCAAACGAGAAAAAATAAGAGCCAAAGTGTAATGGTACCCCTCACCACTCCCAAATCCACTGCCTTGGGATAACCCTTGACTCCAATCTGTCCTTTAAAACCCCCACCTCTGCCCGCCTCCACCTTAAAAAAATCTCCCGATCCGCTCATTCCTAACTTCAAAAGCACAAAAATGCTGGTCCATGCCCTTTGTCATCAACCCCTAACTATTGAAAATCCTTCTTGTGGCCTCCCACTAGCACCCCGCTCCCTCCAATCCACCCTTAACTCTGCTGCCTTTCTTTTTTCACCTCTCTCCCGAACCCCCTCTGCCCTCCCCTCTGCCAAATCCTCCTGGCTTCCCTTGCCCAGCGAATCCCTTTAAAGTTAGTAACCCTTGACCTACAAGGCTCTCCATAACCATTCCCCTTCATACATATTGCCTTAATCCCCAATATCTCCCCTAATCAATCTCCGCTCCTAAAAGGAACTTCTTCTCTGCTCTCCCTGTCAACCCTCAAAAACCCGTCCCAAAACTTCTCCCTGCTTCCCCATACTCTGGAACTCACTCCCTCAAACTCAGATTTCCCCCCCACTCTCCCCAGCCTCAAAAGCAACCTGAAAACCCATCTCTTCAGGATTGCCTATACCCAACAATAACCCTGCTGTCACTACACTATCCACAATTATGTCTGCCCCTCACCTTCTGTCTCTTCCCACCTTCCTTTTAGAGTGTAAGCCCTCACGGGCAGGGACCTCATTCCTTCTGTACCAGTTGTTAGCTATTAATTTGTCGCCTTTTTACTTGTTTGACCTATGTTATGTATGAAACCTGAATGTACATCGCTCTGGAACCAAGGGCGCTCAAAAATAAATAATAATAATAATAATAATAATAATAATAAAGAGCCAGAATGAGAGTTTGAGATGTTTTCACAGTGAGAAATGGACAGATTCTAAAGATGTTCTTGAGGTGCAGGTGACAAGAGCAGGCAAGGGATTGGATATAAAGGGTGATGCCTTGAGGATGGCAAATAGTCTACTTTAAGACACTGTTTTCTTTCATAAACCAATATGATAAAACTGTCCCTTTTCACACGTTTTCTTGCTTCTGCAATAAAGCTGTCATACCAGCAGCTGCCCTAAACACACCTTTAGTTTAACAGTTTCAATATGACTTCTCACAAGAAAAAGTTGCCTTACACACAGACAATGTGTTGCCATTTCTAGGATATTGGCCAAAATCTCTGAAATAAGCCATGATTATAATACGTTAATAAATATCATTAATAATTTAGGTTTGGACTAGACATCACAATAAGCCTAAATCTTCCTTTATGATCATTGATCATAAACCAAGTGATGCAGATTTGGAGGTTGGTCAATGAAAATATTTCTGGGTAAACAGGTTAGTGAATGAATTCTAGACTACAAAGTCTTAAATATCATACCTAGAGATGGGCGAATTTCTCAAAAATTCGGTTCGTTCACTTCGCCAAATTTCCCGAAAAAAATAAATTCGGTCCGAATTACTTTGGGACGAATCGCGTTAAAAAACAGCTATTTCCAAGCTGCACAGAGCCTGCAGGGTGCTGTAGAACGTTGTGCCATGCTTAAATATGCAGAGGGAGCTTGGTTTGGTCTTCATACAATGTTGTGTTTTAGTATGACACGCACATGACTGCCGCCACTCTTAGAATCGCTTCACTATAAAATTCCCTAGGCACTTAAAGGAGTTGTCTCCCTACAGAGTTTCATAGGCTGCATGAATGAAATACTCTGTCACTTCCTGGTTCAGACTGACTGAAATTTGCATAAGCCCCTTTGGGTGAATCCAGCTTTTGTGTTTTCAGTTGCTAATTAGATCAGATTAGCTCAGAAGCTTCTCTGAAACTACGAACAGGACTTTTATTGATCCCTCAAACAAAAGCCCTAATTACAAGTGCTGTTTACTTGAGATAATCAAGCTTTTTATTTCCCCACCAGCACAGACACTGCCATGACCTGTGTGATGACATCACTCACTGCTATCACATAGAACAAACAGCAGGGGGAGAATTGTTTACAGGTCAGTTACTGAGGGAACTGAAACAGCCGGGAAGGTCATAAATTCACTTGTATCTCCTTAAGGAAAACAGAGGAACAAAGCAATATACTTGGAAAATGTCTTTATTTTGTGTTCCCTACAATCTGAAAGCTATTCTTTGTAGCGAGACAACCCCTTTAAGAGGGCAAATATGACCAAAAAACTGAAGCGGGAATGTTGCCTGATAAAGTCATGCCAGCGAAAGCTGGAAAAAAAAACAAGCTGAGAGCTCAGGGGGCAACATTAGTGACAGAGTGTGGAGGTGACGGCGGCAGCCACAGCAGCATGAGGTCAGACAGTGGCACAATGACATTCTGGAGGTGGCAAAACAGTAATACGCCACAGAGTGTCACAATGACACAGTGTGGAGGTTACGGCAGCAGCCACAGCAGCAGCATGAGGTCAGACAGTGGCACAATGACATTCTGGAGGTGGCAAAAACAGGAGTAGGCCCCAGAGTGGCACAATGACACAGTGTGGAGGGCACGGCAGCAGCAGCATGAGGTCAGGCAGTGACACCAGCACATTCTGGCGGTGGCAAAAACAGGAGTTGGCCACAGAGTGGCACACTGACAGAGAGTGGAGTTGACGGCGGCAGGAGCAACAGCATGAGATCAGAGAGTGGCACAATGACACAGTGTGGAGGGCACGGCAGCAGCAGCAAGAGGTCAGGCAGTGGCACAATGACATTCTGGAGGTCGCAAAATCAGGAGTAGGCCAAACAGTCGCACAAGCACATAGAGTGGAGGGCACGGCAGCAGCAGAATGAGGTCAGGGAGTGGCACAATGACATTCTGGAGGTGGCAAAACGTAGTAGGCCACAGAGGGCCAATGAAGAGAGTGGAGGTGACGGTGGCAGCAGCTAAAGACGGACGTGGCACAATGACATTTAAGGTGGCAAAAACTGGAGTGGGCCCCAAGAGGGGCCCACAATGAAAGAATTGGGGGTGACGGCGAAGGGCAACAGCATGGGGAAAAGAGAGGGGCACAATGACACAGTGTGGATGTCACGGAAACCAGAAACACAGCCAGCAGTAGGTCAAAAAGGGGCACAATGAAGAGTGTGGGGTGGGTGGCAATACCAGCCCCTGGTAAAGAGGGTTGGGGGCAGAGGGAAAAAACGGCGATGTGTGGCATAAAGGGGGTTTGGTGGGCATAAAATAGTGCTGAGGCAGGGTTTGAACCCAGACTTTTTCTCACATTTGGGGAGTGTCATGGTGAATTTTTAAGCCAAAAGGATTGGTGTGTGGAAATCCTGGGGGTCCACGCCTGATTCATCTTGACAAGGTCGTCGTTCCACATTTCCCAGGGACAAGCGGGTTTCCCCTTTGGGGTAACGAGGGCCCCCGCCGCATGAACACCGCTCTGATGCACCTACGGGCCCGGGGGCAGGACGCTTCTCCACTGAAAAACTGGGAAAATTTGGGGGCCACACATCAGTTTGGTGCCCAGTAGTAGCGATTTTTTAAAAACTGGGGTGGCAGAGTGCTGCCAGAGGCCCCACCTTTTGGTTCGGGGACTGCTCCAGGTACTGCTGCTGTGCTACTGGCGCTACCCTCCTCACTAGGCAGGTGAAGAAAGTGTCATCAGTGACCCCGACTTAGGTTGCGCTGAGGAGCTGGTAGCTCCTACCCCCCCCCACCTTCCCCCAGCAGCCCGGAAGTAGTACTGAGCGCTGAGGAACCCCCCGGGTGATGTAAGGGAGGGACGAGCCGCAATAGGCAGGGGCCCAACTGACTACGGAGGGATTCCCTAAGTATTTGAGTTTGTCCCCCTTCTCAGTAGCGGGGGAAAAAAGGCTCCCATTTTGGCCCGGTCGGGGTCCAATAGGGGGGGAAGCCAAAAGTCCCCTCTGCCGGATGGGACTATTCGGCTGTCACTAGCCAGGAAAATTTTGGATGCCCCGGGCCATCTGCAAATGAGCCGAGGGGCCCCTGCCTCCTTTCCCACTGTATCCCGCCCCGGTGCTTGGGCGTCACCTCCCTCGTTTCCTCATCCCCATCTACCCCCTCCAGCTGCTCTGCCCTCCTCTCTTGTTACCTGGGTAAAAAAATCCACTCATTTCCCAAAAAATGCTTCTTCCCAATGTCCCCCTCCTCCCCATTTCATCCCCCACCGGACTCATGTGGCCACGGGGTTTGTGTTGCCACATTCCTTTCCCCCTGCCTAAAACAGATTTTTCACATCTGTTCGGGGCATAAAGAATGGAATGCTTTATTCATCCCCTGCCCCTGGCGACTGAAAAATAACGTCGCCTCCTCGAATGGCCTCAACAAACGGCAGGTGTCACCCCATGAGTGCCACGGTGAATCAAAGTTACACGGGGAGTACTCCTGTCCACCTGGATCAAAAAAATTGTTAAGGGCCCTTTTCGTTTTACGCCGGCCCAAATGTGCAGGCTGTTAAAAGGGGTTTGGGGAAACATCGCATATCAGATTTGTTTTGGGGGGGGGCCGTTCTCCCGCTGCAATTAAAGGGGATTTACGGCTTTGTAGGAATGGATAAGTGCATGCACAGTTTCCGGCCTTTTTGAATCTTCTGGAACGGTGGAAGACTTAGGGAAACCTTTTCCAACCGATTTAACCAGCGCCATGCAGGGCGCATGGGCCTTTCCCCCCCGGGGCAGCGCGGACACCATGTTCCTCCCCTTGTCCGTCACCATGGTTCCGATTTGCAGTTGGCGCGGAGAAAGCCCCAACTCGATTTCTTGCTGCATGACAGGGGCAGTTCCTCCCCTGTGTGATTCTTCGCCGAGGCAAGCCAGGTGTAGAATGCTGACACCGCTGTGCCCTACACATGTGGATGATGGGGCGTTTGTGGAGGCTGAGATGGGGTGGGGAGGGGGGGGCGGAGGCGGACATTGGCGCAGGAGCCGCAGTTTGACAAAAGTGGAGGAAAAGGGCGTTCCTGTCCAAGTTTTGGTTGCCCGGGGGGGGGAAAACACTTCACCCAATGGGCCGGGTTTAAAGGACATGTACTGGCCCTGGGCTGTATTACGCCCCAGAGTCCGTGCGCTGTGCAGCTTGGGAAAAAAACCGAAAAGCTCAAGGACTGGCCATTTTCTTTTTACTATTTAAAAAGTGTGTTACTCCTTTTTGGGAAAAAAAATTCGGCTTGGAACTCTCCATCTCGGTCGGCACAAGCCATTGTTCTCTGAAGGGGCAGAGTCCCCCATTTTGGGAAAAGGGGGGACTGCGTACCAACAATTGGCAGGGCACGGTCCGTGCTGCACCTTAGGATGTTGGATGCATACTTTTGTTCTTTGCCCGCCCCGCTGAAGACTGCTGGCGCCATGAGTACGAGGAGCAGGGCATCGGACCGGGAGATATGTCAAAAAGAAAAAAGCTCCCTTCTGCAGGGGGGGGGAGCTTTGATGGCTGGAATGCATGCGTGCCATGGCGCTGCTGTGCTGCCCGGGGGGGAGAAATGGACCACCACATTGAGCCGTTTCTCCCAGGCCATGGAGGGGGATGCTGCATGTTTGAGCAGGGCCCCCCCCCCCCGGGGGGCCACGTTTGCTCCCTGGCCCGTTCACTTTCTGCCACAGATTCTACATATTACCATATTTGGGTCCTCCGGTTCTTAGCAAAGACTTCCACACCCCCCGAGTAGTGATTTTTACCGCCAAACGCTCCGCACTGATGACTACTACCGACGCTCCTCGCTGAGCCCCCGTGCCCCTTCTTTCTTTGGGCCTGCGAAGCGGGTTTTTTTTCCCGCGGCCGCTTGGTCCCGACCCACAAAAGCTGCTTACCCCCCTGACTCACGGCCCACAACCCACTTTCTGGCTACGCCCTCTTCTCCTGACGATGATGAAGCCCTTGCCTCCCCGGGGTCCAAAATTCGGTCAGCTAATCATATCTATTTGTGTTTCATCGTCACTCTGTCCCTCATCACCGGTCTTTTTATGAAGGCTGACCCCCACAACATGACCTCCCATGCCACCTCCACATCTATACTTTGCCGCCCACTGAAGAACAGGGGATATTGGCCCCCCTTTTTCGTGCCAATAGCTGCTGCTGCCCCTCCTTAAACTGTTATCCTCACTATTAGTGGCCCTGAGCCCAGACCAATATGATTCTGGTTGAGGGAACCGCATGGGGCGGGCGGGGGTTTAGGGGACAGGTAGGGGCCCCTCACCCGCTCCCCGGGGCCATGCCAACTAAAGGGTTGTGTCTGATGTTCCCACCGACTCTTGGTGGGGGTTTTCGATGCTTGGGGGGGAAGTGGTTTACCTAGTAACCCCTCGAGAAAACCCCTTGGGGTTTTTAGTCGTACCGGCCGCTGACCAGCGGGAGTTGTGGCCTCACCGAGTGACCCCCCGCTGCACGTCCCCAGCTGTGCTGTGACCCGGGCCGTTCCAGGAATGTTTGGCACTGCACTGGCAGGTGAAGACCCCGCCACCCTCTGTCTGACATACTGTTTGTTCTAAAATGTACAGACACTTTTTTGATGAAGCTATCTGTATAGGGAAAAATACACCCTGTATTTGACTCCAAATGAACCAGTAACAAGCTTGGGTAACTTGGATATAAATTTGCGCTCCACAAATGGCAGGAAAAATTGACTTGTATGTGCCGTTTAAAAACTCTTTGTATTTTACTGAATATAAAAGCACAAACATGCTTAATTAACCTTCGGATATGAATTATGCTACAGAATTTCTTCTGTGGCGGTGAAAAACAAAGTTTCTTTTACTGAGTACAACTGCAGAAAAATACTTAGTTAACCCTTGAATGTAAATTACGCAAATGAATTGAGCAGACAAAAACTACTAGCTTTGTAGCGTGTTACAATGGCGTGTATTTTACACTACACAACAAGAGGAAAACTTGTAATTAACCTTCGCTTGTGAATTATGCTACAGGAAAAATGTATTTTTTTTGCCGGTGAAAAAGACGGTTTATTTTAGTCACCACAGCAGCAAAACAACGCTTAATTAACCCCTGGATGTAAATTGCGCAAAAGAATTGAGCAACCAAAAGCTACGAGCTTTGTAGCGTGTTACAATGGCGTGTATTTTACGGTACACAGCAAGAGAAAAACTTGTAATTAACCTTCGCTTGTGAATTATGCTACTGGAAAAATTTCTTTTTTGCCGGTGAAATAGACGGTTTCTTTTAGTCACCACAGCAGCAGGACAACTCTTAATTAACCCCTGGATGTAAATTGCGCTAAAGAATTGAGCAGCCAAAAATGAAATTGTATTTGTATTGTAAAAACGCTGTTTCTTTAAATGAATACAACAAGAACAGGCTTAGATCACCCTTGGATATTCAATGTGCTGTGAGCAGATAGCATTAAAATGTATATGCAGCTGCACTGGACGCACACTGGACTTCAGATCCAATACCCCACAAAATCAGAAATAGAACGTTAAGAGAAGCAGTCTCTGAGACAAGCTGAGACACCCCCCAAAAATCGCTGTATAAAAATGAGTTCTTTAGTATCAGCTATCATAAGCAGCCACGGCAGCACCTTCCCTACTCAGTACAGTGAGAGCGGTATGAGCTCCCAGCGTCGCGCCCGGACTTATATAGTGCGGTGACGTCACAGAATCCCGCCGGTCTCTGATTGGCTTCATCTCTGCACATGTCATGCAGGCTATGCCCTTCTTCCTCCCAGAGTTCTTTGCCCCATGTAACGCCATGTGCTCGCAGCCATTTTATCAATCAAAAGCACACTTCGTTCACGCGAAGTCCCCCAAACTTCGACTTCGTTCCGAACCGAAGTTTTCCTGAAATTCTAAACGAATTCCACTCCATTAGAATCAATTCACCCATCTCTAATCATACCCCTTATCGCTCTTTTTCAGGAAAAGGCAGCAGCATGGTCTACATAATGTGTCATTATTGACTTTTTCTATAAATGTAATGATATCCTTAGGGATTTACCATAAAGGAAGACAAATCTAGAATAAAACTGGAGATGATGCAAAAGGAGAGTGATGGTTTGGCTATCTATTGTATCAACTATAACATCTTGGTGGCTTTGGGTAATTGATATGTGTTTCCCCTTTAGCAAGAAATGTAGAGCATACTTTACATGCTAGCAAGCTATTGCTGATTTTTGAAGTTACCAAATTAAATATTACCTCTTTTTCAATGTTGCAGTGTATACACAAAGTTTAGAGCAAGTATTGAGTGGTAGGATTATAGTGAAATGTGCGAAACTAACATATAGCCAGGCTTTTTAAAACTGATCAGTTTTGTATTTTGATAGCAAAAAGATGCAGATAGTACATATATTATTTTTTTAGTGGTTAGAATAGATCTTCTGAAATACTGTAACAGGAAAAATATTTACTATACAAGAGGTTTATCAATACCTATAGTTAAATCTTGTCTGCAACATAAGAAATAAATTGATACCCCTAGGGTCCTAACTCAGATGTCCTTGAATGGGTTGAATGAGAAGTTCAGGGTATTATATCACAGCACTAGGTGCCTTTTGGGGCAGTTTTAAAAAAAAAAAAAAAAAACAGTATTCTATGAGGGTTTCCACAGCCACCATATTTTCATTTGTTTTGCTTCCTGCCCTAGGAAGGAAGTGATAGAACTACCATATTGGCACACCCTTCTGCATTGGTTATATAATGCAGAAGGGTGCATTTAGGATCTCACCCCCTTCTTTAAACAGTCTCACCTCTCTTGGTGCCTTTCCAGTCCTCCATACGTTTTATAGCATGAGGGTCCTAGCTATAGTCTGCTCTGATTACAAGCAGGCACATTTTTGGCGCTGGTCTGCTGGAAGAAACTGGGCCTGAGGCATGGTATGCTTAAGGGTGGCCAGATGATTGTACGGTGTAATGTCATGTGTTTCTTCAGGGCTCCATGCACTCTTTTACCTGGGGGCCCATAATGCTGTTAAGAAGGTCCTGCATCAAGGTACCTTTTGTCACGCCACCCTGACAGATGGCACTGATGGAGGGTATGGTGCCATGTGAGTGGTTTCTTACCTGTTATTTTTGGCATTCCAGGACATGTGGGTTTTGTGTACTGTGCACCCAAAACAGTATTTTGTTTCTGTATTGTACTGTATTATTTCTTTATTTTCGTTAGCCAATGAACAATAATATGAGTGTAACGAAAATAAAGAAATAAAAATGAATTCATTGAATTCATTTTTATTAGTTTATTTTCGTTACCCCCATATTATTGTTCATTTTATATACACATCGGTGCAACTTTGTGAGTCTTATCATTTGATTTCGGCTATGTACAGATTATAGATTGCTTAGAAAACCCATAAGAGTGTCGCTCGCTCTCCCATTGGCCCAAATAACCGCGCCTCTTTTAACTTAGCCAATCACAAACAGAGCTCGCTCTGCATTTCTTTTCCCCATAGAACTCTATGAGAAGGTAGCTCACCCGCTGATTGGCTAAGCAGGACGAGCCCCTCTTCCCCCCAACCAATCACAGTACTAGAATATTTCCCATAGACAGTAATAACTTTTAGGGCGCCCTTCTATCGCGCCCTTCTTGCTCCACTCAAAATAGACGCACTACATATGATTGGTGGATTCATATCTGCCGCCTGGGCTCAACCAATCAGCTCTTTTCTGCCTTTTTTACTGTATTTTGAACTGTCCCTCCTTTTCATTTGATTGGTCAATACTTCTCCATAGGTTATAATGGTTCACTGTCGCTCCTATTCTGATTGGCTGGTTTATGCCGACCAATGAGAAGAGCTTACAGAATTTGAATTACTATATTTACCGGCAATTTCTAATATCGCAATTCCTGATGTAGCGCCGGTCTCGGCGACAAATGCGTTGTTAGTGATTTGATTGATTTATGTTTATAGAAGGTTTAAGCTCTTTTTCAGATAATGTTTTACACCTAATAAAAATGATTTTTTTAATCATACTCCATGCCTCATGGCACTGAGAGCCGAGATTTCATTGCCCCGATCTCTCCATTGACTACAATGGGACAAAGTATCTCACACTCTGATTGGCTGGGATAGCCAAGCCCCCGCTAGCTCAATCAATCAGCTCTTTTCTGGCTTTTTTACTTTATTTTGAACTGTCCCGCCTTTTCATGTGATTGGTCAACACTTCTCCATAGGTTATAATGGTTCACTGTCGCTCCTATTCTGATTGGCTGGTTTATGCCGACCAATGAGAAGAGCTTACAGAATTTGAATTACTGTATTTCCCGGCAATTTCTATATCCCAATACCTGATGTTGCTCCGGTCACGGCGACAAACGCGTTGTTATTGATTTTATTTCTGTATGTTTATAGAAGGTTTTAGCTCTTTTACAGAGAATGTTTTACACTTAATAAAAACGATTTATTTACTAATACTGCATGCCTCACGGTGCGGAGATTTCAGTTCCCCTGATCTGTCCATAGACTACAATGGAACAAAGTAGCTCGCGCTCTGATTGGCCGGGATAGCCAAGCCCCCGCTAGCTCAACCAATCAGCTCTTTTCTGCCTTTTTTACTGTATTGTGAACGTCCCGCCCTGGCATTTGATTGGTAAATACTTGTCCATAGGTTATAATGGGTCACTGTCGCTCCTATACTGATTGGCTGGTTTATGCCGACCAATGAAAAGAGCTTACAGAATTTGAATTACTGTATTTCCCAGCAATTTTCAATATCCAAATTCCTGATATGGCACCGTTCTTGATTTTTGGAAAGTTATTTTATTTATGTATTTTTTTAGAAGGTTTGAGCTCTTTTTCAGATAATGTTTTACATGTAATAAAAACGTTTTTTTGATTCATACTCCATGCCTCACGGAGCTGAGAGCTGAGATTTATTTCTTGAGCGATCTTATATATTTTCCCTTTGATTTTAAATGATCCTCTTTTTCACTACATTTCTTCGCTTTTAGACAGTTTTTGATTTTTCACTTTTTTCATTCTTAATCATTTAAAGCAACTCTTTTTCTCTTCACTAACATGTTTAATGATTTTTTTCCTTTTTTCCAGCCTGTTCGAATGGGAATACATTTTAGGCCACCCCCCTTCTGCCCAAAGTCCCGCACTGCCCTCAACATGGGAGGCGCGGGGAATTTTTCCCCGAATGTATGAGCACACACCCCGGCAGGAATCTTAGGCGCAGTCCGCACTGGGCCAAGTCCGCATGCGCCTCACCCCGGGGCGGGGCCCGGGGTGACTTTAAAAACCGCATGTATGAGCGCCCCTTGGGCCGACATACATGAGGTCAGTTTTTTCACGTTCGGGGCCCCTTCAAAAACGTGCCCCCCCCGGGTAGCTTCATACATGTCGCCCAATGGCGCATTGTGGGGGCCCCCCCAAAAACGGGGGGCCCCAACCCCCATTGGAGTTCTTTGGGAGCCGGGTCTTAATATCTTTGGAAAAGGACTCCTTTATTTCTAGTTTCTTTTTGGGGGCGCCTAGGGTCCCAAGCCCCCTTTACCTCCGGGCTCCGCCTAGATCAGGTTGGTTAAGCTGCAGCCCTTTAAAAGTTTGGGCGCAAAGCGCGCCTTCAGAAGCGAAAAGGTGGACGGCTGTGGGATTCCCTTTCTATCCAGTTTTTCTCTACGAGGTTAAAAAAAGAAGAGCCGTTCCGGGATGTAAAAGAGGGCTCCGGCGCTTGGGGTGCAATACCCATGAAAATTCCAGCGAGAACCGAGTGGTGGTTTAAAATTTTTAAAAGCATTTTTTTGAAACTAAAGAGACGCTATGCAGGGGATTCAGAAGAATCCTCCATCAAGCGAGCTTCCTGAGGATTCTGTGGGATAATTTTCACCTTGACACATTTCTTCAATTCCCCTCTCTGATTTCCTTACTTTTTTTTTTTTGTCCTGCTCCAAACCCGGTTCTATTTTTTCATAAAAAAATTTCTTTTTAGGACGGGGGGGGTTGAAGAAGAACTGTTAATCTTGTTCTTGCAGTTAAATGTTGCCTTCATTCCAGTCGTATTTTTGGGGGGGGGACAAACCCCATTTTTAGGCTTTTTAAAATTTTTGCACATTTTTTTTTCTTGTATTTGTAATTTTTTTTAAAAATTGTGGGTTTACATATTTACTTCTGAGTGGGAAGGGGAGGTTTTTATCTTCCCCAAAATGTTTTTGTTTATTTTGTGAGGCAGGTCGGGACGGTTTTCCATCCATCATATTGACATTAAAGTTATTTTGGGTCACTTAAGGGAAAACCCAGGAGGGAAAATGGCGATAAGTTAACACGTTTTCCCCTAGAATGTCAGGGGACTCAACCAACTATTCGTTTATTCAAAGCTATTTGGGTCCAATACAAGGGTTTAACGGGCATGGATGGGGGGGGATGCATCATTTTCTTTACTCACTAATTATTTAGGGGGGGTCATATTATCACCCATAAATGCTTCCTTTGAATGTCTGGCTATTGAGAGAGATGGGGATTGGGAGATATATATGTTTATACGTAAAATATACTTGTGCATTTGTTTTGGAAAACTTTACATACCTCTCCCTATAATTGCAGTCCCCTTTAAAAAATTGTTAACTTTGTGGATGTTAAACCGAGTCCCAGTTTTATTATGGGGGATTTTAATACTGTTTGGGGACCCACATTGGAAAATTACAGAAAATTAAAGTACACTACCCTCAGAAAGACTCCATTTGGACCATATTGGAAAGTTGGAACTTTAACATCGGTTTTGCCTAAACACCCTAATGAGTTTTCACTATTAAATGTTTTTCTAGTATGTATAACACGTTTTAAAATAAATGCTTTGGGTAACCCGCGGCTGGGCAAATGAAAACAAAACTGAATACTTACACCCCCATTTCTGATTATTCGCCAATCGGGTCAGTTTAAAATTCCTGCTTTATCAATAGGAAATATGGGGCGGGGAGATTTTAATTTTTTATGGCTGCCCCTAATGGATACTTTAAATTGGCGTAAATTTTGGGGGAATTCTTTCGGGGAAAATGTGGACCCAGCGTCATTATAGTTGGGCCCTATGAAGGCGTCCCTCAAGGGGGGGACCGGAAATTACAAATGAAGTTTTTAAAAAAAGGGGGGGGCAGTTAGAAAAAAACTATCCGGAGCAAGAAAAGGCTGAAATCGATTCATTTTGCCCGTCCCCCCAAAAACCCGGGGAAAACTGCAAAAGGCCGGGACACCTAAAACACATTTCATTAGAATCTGCTGAAAAAAAACGTTTTTTTAAAAGCAAACTTTTTTGGTGAAGGGGAGCAGGCGGGCCGTTACTTCGCCGCTATCATTAATTTCCCCAAAGAGTACCCGTTTTATAAAAACCGGCTCCCTTTTTTACTGCTCTACAAATGCCCTAATGCCTTAATGACAGAACCCTTGGATGTTTTGGGAATATTGGGGGATTTCTATAAACAAATACACACAAGGTTGAGGTTTCCCGTCTCGTTTCAAACAATTTTTTTGGGGGTATAGATTTCCCATGTATGCAGAAAGCGAGAAGGGATTGGGTGCCCCTTCACATTAGAGGGAAATGCAGGTGGGAGTTAACACTTTGGGAAATAATAATCCCCGGGGTTGGATGGATTGCCCACAGGTATATCAGCATTTTGGGAGGTGTTGTTACCTAAATTTTTTGGGGGTTTTTAAGGATCAGAGAACGGGGAGGGGTTACCTGCTTAATGAAAAATAGGTAATAATAGTGTTAAATTTAAAACCTGTAAAGATCCATTTCTCCCTGAGTATAAGGCCCTTTCTCTAATCCCCGTGGGGTCCAAAATATAGCTAAAGGGTTTCTAACAACTAACTGCGGTGGGGATCAATCTCGTGGCCCCGATCAGGCGGGGCTTTATCCACAAGGGGGACTCCAATAAATTACGGAGACTGTACCTGAACCTGCACTTCCCCGTTGTAACGGTGGGGCTAGGGCAATTCATTCTTTTTTTTTCTGCTAGGCCTTGAATGTGGAGGGAAATTTTTATGGAAGTTTTAAATAAAAAAAGGGTTTTGGGCCCAAAAATTTATGTTGGATTAAACTATTTTTACTGATCCCAAGGGAAAGGGGCAGTCTAATAATTTACAATCAGAGACGTTTGACTTGCGAAGGGGAACAAGGCAGGGATGCCTTTTTGTCTCCATTGCTATTTGCCCGGCGATTGAGCCGTTACATCGATTTAAACAAAGCCCCTATTGAAGGCTTTAGGAGAGGGAGGCTGGGGAAACAAAATAGCCCTTTTACACTGAAAGATAACCCCCTTTTTTTTGGGGTAATACCGGGGCTCTTGCCCGAGGAATTAAGGGATTAAAAGCTATGGTCCTACTCTGGGGTTTAAAATTTAAATTGGGGGGGTCTGCCCCTTATCCGTGGATGCCGTGGGTCAATTCACTCTCCCCCCGGGGGTATACCACTTTGTGTCCCCCTTCTTTTTCCAAAACCGGGGATAAATATTTCATGAATTTACAAATTTGGGTGGTTGAAATTGATCCTTGCTTTTTAAATTTTAAAAAAAATTGGATGTCTGACATAAAATTTCCATTATCCAAAACGGAAGATCAAAATTTGGTTAAAAATTTGGAGCCCCCGTTGTTTTTATCCCTACATAACTCTCCCAAACTGGCTCGCTCAGAGATTTTTAAAAGTCAAAACATTTTCAGAGCCCTTTCTGGGGCAGGAAAGCAGCCCAATTTAAAACTGAAAAAACCTGCAATTGGGAAGGATGAGGGGGGGCTACAATTCCTAAACCACAATTTACTTTTTGGCAAACCCCAACAAACTTTGCAAAATTTTGAAGATTGGGACTGGGGGGGGCATAAGGGCTTAAACTTGAAAACTATATGCCACTATTTTAATTCTCCCAATCTTTATAGTAAATTGGAGGGAAAAACTTTTTTTTGTGCACCCAAAATTTTTAACTTATATTTGATGCATAACTGTGGTGGAAAATTCGGGTGGTTTGGGGGTTCAGGGCTGCCCATCCTCCTGAGATTTGGGAAAACCCCCGGTTGTCCGAATTTTTTTTGCTCCAGGATTGATCATGGGGGATCTAGGGGCATTCAATATTCCTCAATTGCTTACAATCAGGGGTGTTTAAAAAGTTTTCCGAATTGCAAATGGAATTTTTTTTTTGCCACATCCACTTATAATACTACAGCTTTTGGGACGCTTTTAAAGCAAAAAATCAAAACAAATTTGATATAATGCCAATTTATTCCTTAGATGGGGTCAAGAACTAAAAACAACAAAGGGGGTAATATCCACTTTATATAAAACTTTTTTGGGGAACTTTTTTTTCTAGAAACCCAATAGATTTGAGTAGGGGGGGAATAAATTGGGGCCCTTTGACCTAATATTTGGGGAGGACCATAAAACCCTTGTTTCTCTTCAATTATTCTTTAAAAACATCGAGTTTACAGAACTCCTCTAGTTTTGCTTAAAATTTTTGGGAATTAGGGGTCTCCCGGGGTAATAGGTTCATGTCCCCCCCCGGCCTCTTTGATGCATATTTCTGGATTGCCCTAAACTAGAGCGATATTGGATTTTTATTGTACAATTTTTTCCCAAAAATTTTCAAATTACCCATAGAGTAATCCGTTGGTTTGTATTTTTGGGATCGATGAGACTTAAAAGGGGTTTCCTGCTACAAAAATACTTTAAAAATTTTAGGGAACACAAAATAAAGACATTTTCCAAATAATTGCATTGTTCCTTTTTTCCCCCAAGAGATACAAGGAATTTTTTACCTCCTAGGCTATTTCATTCCCTCCATAAAAGGGACCTTTAAAAAAAATCTCCCCTGGGTTTTTGTTCAATGAGATAAAGAGAGTGAGTATCACCAGGGCCCAGTGTCGTAGTGCCCGTGCTGCCAGCAGTAAAAAGCTGATTTTTCTCAATAACACTTTTGTAATTAGGGCTTTTGTTTTGGGGATCAGATAAGAAGTCCTGAGAGTAGTTTGAGAAGCTAATCTAATCTAATTAGCATCTGAAAGCACAATGGAGCTGTACAAGCAAGGAGCTTATGCAAATTAGTCTGAACCAGGAAGTGACAGAGAATTTCTTTCATGCATTCTTTGAAACCCTGTGGGGAGACAACTCCTTTAACTGTTTCAGAGGCTGAGAAAATCGCGATATCTAGGCTTTTATTTATGGCAAGGAAGTTAATAGCGACAAAGTGGATGGATGCAGAAGCTCCATCAGCACAGGAGTTTGTTAATAAAGTGAATTGGCTGATTGCTTTGGAAAGAGGGGTGTATTTTAAGAGAAGAGCCAAAAATAAGTATAATAAAATATGGGCTAAATGGCTGAATACTTCTGGTCTTGCTTCACCGAACTTAGTTAGGCATAGGGTGTTGGGGATCTCGGGGTAGAGGTTCCTGGGACTGCGTCTATGGCAGTTGTGTGGATGGAGGCTGTCCGGCAGCCAGGTAAAATTTTTATTATGACAGGAACTGACTGTTATTAATATTGCA
Organism: Phyllomedusa bahiana; assembly: GCA_025379985.1. NCBI lineage: Eukaryota > Metazoa > Chordata > Amphibia > Anura > Hylidae > Phyllomedusa > Phyllomedusa bahiana. Next base: position 26,978 of record JAODAL010031579.1, read on the forward strand.
TTCTTATTTGATTGTAATGGATGTTTACTGTTCTGAATCTGGAGATGGATTTGGGAAGTGGGCTGGGTTGTTTTTTGGGTAAAAAAGTTGAAATTTGGTCTTGCAACGACATATACTGTATTCTGTTTTGTACTACTTTATATATGACCAATAAAAAGTTAATGGTTAAAAACAAAAAAAACAGCCCCAAAAATAGGACAAATCAATCTTTTTAAATTTTACTAGGAACATTTTCTTTCCAAGTTATTATACTGTTGGTCAGTACTATGATAAATTCCCTTTCTCTTTGATATGTTCTGTTTTTAAGCCAATTATGATCTACCAGTGTTCTTACAAGTTCTCGATAGTGCTTATTACCTTTGTTTTTCTATGAGTTTATACTTTATTCCACTCCATAACTCTGAACACTTTAGCATGATCTAGTTCACTGGACTGTGATAGTTAATAGATAACAGAGAAGAATGGAAATGCAATTTCATTACAAACAAAAAAACATCAACTATTTTCACCAAGGATGAGATGTTAAACTGAACATAACCACCGAATCCTCAGGCTATACAGGAGCAGTTCATTGGTCATTTTCTAAAGCTTACAATACCATGGCTAAAGGGAAAAGATCATTCTTGTTTAAAAACGTCCATAGAAAACTAGGATTTTGATTAACTCAAATGTCATTCAGTGTGTTGTTACCAGAATTAAGTATGAACATTTATGAGTTGCCTTTAAATCCTAAATGTCATTAATATCATGTGCCAATTTATAGTCCTCAGTAGAAAACCCGTGTCATATTCTTTCCAGTTTTTAGAGATCATTAGAAAAATAATTAGCAGTTATATATGCCACTCATAATTCCATGGTAAACCTGCTAGCAACTATTAATCATTTGTGTGCAAATACATTTAGCTATGTCATTTTTATTGTATTTAAGTCATTTTATAAAGAATAGAAAGCTGTTTGGAATTTATATCACTATATGAAAAGCCCCAGCAATAGCTTCAATGTGTTGGCCTTTTGTCAATGCATTGCCTGTCTTAGGGACATAATATTTAGATGCAGGCCTCATTAATCTCTAGAGTCTCGAGATCATGATTATATGAGGTTATATGATAGGTTGTTTCTTTTTAATGAGAAGAGTCAACAGAATCAAGTAGATAGTTTTCACTAGGTCCAGTGAAATATAATCTTACATAAAAACTTTCATTGGATAATCTAATGAAAACTAATGAACACAAGCAGTGTCTATGTTTTAGTTGTATTTTACACACCATATTTATAATTGGGTCAGCTTATTCTGGGAAAATAACCTTTAAAGCAACAACCTCTGAATTTGGCCAAAGGATATGAAAAAATCAAACATGTCTTTTCCATATGGCAGACAAATCTGTCTATTTCAGCTATAATGAATGCAAACGAATAGTCAGAATTACATAAACCTAGTGGATTATTGATACACAGACTAAACTACAGTTTTATCTTTCTAACAACATAAAATTACCTTGCCTATGTACAGTATATATGCAATATCTAGATAACACTTTGTTTCATTCAATACTCCCTCAAGCCTCTAATTTAACCTAGAACCTTAAGTCTTTATAACCAGAGTGCTTTGGTCCTAAATGACCAGTCACTTTTTGTGACAATATTTTCTTTCTACACATTTTAAATCTTAGAGATATATTCTTTTTTAATCATTATTTTTGAGTGCATCGTATTTAAAATTTTGCAAATTGACACTGGGATCAAATTATGAAATGATTTCCCAATTATGCAATGTATTTAGTCTCAGGTAACAAGGTGGTCTTAGCAGCGAGATGTATGTTTTTTCTTTTTTAATTATGTTTTCATATTAAAAGGTTTTTGCCTATCATTAATTGAATTTATGTTATGCAATATGTCCCCCAAGGATTATAAAAAATCTCTGGTGGACATTCACACTTTAGATCATGGTGACATCACTTCCTGCTCTCTCTAATCAGGAAGAAAGATTATGGACATAACCTGAGAGACCTATGTGTACTCAGAGCAGATACAATCTCTATTATCTCATGACCAAGGTAAAATCAAAAAGACAAATGTAAATCTTTAATGACCTTGGCTTACATGTTGAAAGCTAATCTTTGTAGTGAGAAAACCTCTTTAAATATAGTGTGAGGTTAGTTTGTTTTTTATTAAAAATTTTCTAATATATTTGTATTGTATGTGAGAATCAGAAATAGTTGCACCACAATGTGAGACTCAGCAGAGATAGGGACCAACAAGGAAAGATATATGTTTTCATTAACCAGAAATTAAAACATACTTGAAAAAATAACTACTGTATAGACACATAGGGCGACATGTCCCATTAGGTCTGCATTTTGTGCCAATAAACTGTTGACACCCTATTCTCATTATAAATGAACTGTAGTACACCAAAACTAGGTGCATTATATGCCAGGCATGACACATGTGAATGCGCCTAAAGTAGACGCATCAAATATGCTAGTAATAATATGCTATGCGCCAACATTTTGCAATGCGCCTAGATTAGGCGCATCAATTATGCTATGCAAGGTAAACCAGGTGCCCGATTTTTGATAGGTTTATTCATTCAGGCGCATTATAAACTCATTTAATGTGCCTTGAAACTGCTGTGGAGGTGCCTCTTTTCTGACATGTTGCCCATAGTTTATTTATTAAGCATTTTTTACTCCATAACATATAGCTGACATGGTGTTAGTTATCTGAATGCTCTAGCACTGAAAAACTTCATTATGAAGAGAAGAGACATTAAGATAGTTACTGTATGCACAAATTAGCAATGAGTAACTGCCTGATTTCATAAATTATTATAGTAGATTTTAATGAGAACAGACATTTATTTCGGTGTATCAGGTTTTTGACTAAGCCATTAAAATTGTATTCGATGTTTACTCACCTTATATAAATGTTCCTGCTGTTTTAAAGTACAGTTACATTTTCCTACATTATTATGTTTTATAGATTTGTAGTTATTATTTTATAAGTGTTACTTTGACTATAATCATTGCTTTGTGCTTTATTCTAATTAGATAATAAAATATAAATATCTCTTATGGGGATAAAACTACATTATAAACACATTTCAGTGACAGTCACTGGCTATGGATTAGGAGGATAAAGTTCAGAAACAAAATTTCGATATTTTTTAATTCCTGTGTTTTTCACTTTTTTGTGCATTTTATGTTATTTAATTATTTATATAGTGTTGAAAAGTTCAGCAGCACTGTATGAAAAAGTAACCCACGAGTGTCCCCAGTGGGGCTTTCAATATCATTTAATATTTGTATTGCAACTCTGATGACTTGGTTTAAAAGGCTTCTAAAGGCTCCCACTGGGGTTGCTGCACTGAGTGGCTCGAGAACAAGTGAAGCTAAAAACTGGAGTTGTTTGTGCTTAGTGTAATTTTGTGGTCCATTGAGTGGTTGCATATAGATAACAGCAAGGTTCTTTCTGTACAAGTTCAGTTACAACTACTGCCACAATTTAAAAGCCCTTTTTTCTACTGTGCACCTATAACAGAGGTTAATTGCTCCTGGGTGCTTTAATTTAAACTGTAGGACTCACTGATCCTACACTTACTGGACTTGCTGTATGTATTGACTTGTGAATACGTGGAGTTAAAATAACTGAAGTTAAAAGCAAAAGTTAAAGTCCCTGTAAGTAAAGTATTTATCTTTTATTCTTTACTGTTCTTTGTAGCTGGGATAATGGATAGCAGGGTTGGAGGTTTCCTTCAGTGCACAATATGCCATAAGTGAATACTGCTAGTACTGTGGGAGATTTGAGCATGTTGCCCACTAGAAAACTTGTGTTAGATATCTAGAGGAGCAAAATAAAACTAATGATTAACAGTCTTGAGAGCAACATGCTTCTCACTGAGTAAAATGTTAATGGGGTAGATACAGTATGGAGGCTGGAGTAGATGGTCAGAATGACTAGGTACATCCCTCTATTCATAGGGTAAGAGGAGTAAAAAAAGGTTTATAATCAATGATCAACCACCAAAATTTCGTATTGTAGTATAACCGCCACTATGGTCTATATAAAGAAGAATCCTCCAGCTCCTTATATAGCAATCCAAAAATCCATTTAGACTGCAAAATATCAATTGTCCATAAGACACTATGTTGCTTTTTCTTTTCTGTGCTAATCTTTATTTCTCAAGAAGCATGCGCATCGTACAAGTTGTTTCAATAAATAGAATAAAAGTGGTATACTTATTTTGAAGGTATTCAGCATCCTTAGAATCTGAAGTATAAATCCTCTGTTGGGTAGTGAGGAGACACCCGGATACCAGCTGAGTCGCACACCTGCGACGTTTCGAGGGTACGCCCTTCTTTCTCAAACATGAAAAAGCATGAGAAAGAGGGACATGCCCTCAAAATGTGTGCAGCTGGTATGCAGGCATCTCCTCACTACCTTACAAGGGGCTTATACTTCAGATTCTAAGGACGCTGAATATCTTCAAAATAAGTATACCACTTTAATCCATTTATTGAAACAATTTGTATGAAGTGCATGTTTCCTGAGAAATAAAGATTAGCACAGAAAAGAAAAAGCAACATAGTGTCTTATGGACAATTGATATTTTGCGGTCTAAAATCGATTGTTGGAGTAAAAAAGGTTTCCAATAAAGGGATACCACCTTAGTTCCTGTGCTTCCAAGCAAAATTCCCAATCCGTGTGATGATGCAAGAGTGTCAATCTCAGAAATGGCAATCGAATGGATACTGCTTTCTCTAACACCCCGGAGAACAACCCAGCTAGTAGATGGTGGGATGGTACAGCAGGTTGGGCAAGATATATTGTAGAAACATAAAAGACTGATGGCAAGAGAAAGACCACATGGTGAATATAGTCTGTCCTTTTATTATTTCCTTTATATTTTTAGCTTAGGATACATACATTTTTAGACAGGCATGTTTCCATTCACTTACTGTCAATTTTCCAACCACATCTGCTGGCATTTTGTTCCAAGCATCTACTTCTGTTTCAATAAAATAATATTTTCTGACATTGCTTATGATCTTCCTGCCAACTAATTTGTGACCTCTTGCTCTTGTGTTTAGTTTCTTTTGAAAAACACAACCCTCCTGTACCCTACTTAACCTTTTGTTATAATTTAATATTAAGATCATGTTCTTCACCCTAAAACATAACTTTAAATCTTACTATCTAAAGGTCCCTAAAACCATATAAAACCATCAATGCATGTGATATTCATCACAATTTTTAATTATGTCTTCTCTGGTCCGTCATAAGAGGAAATAGATCAGTATCTTGGCCATGAACGCCACTTTGTAGAATAAATAGGGAAACAGCATTAAGTATCCCTAATAAAGCTTGCAGACATTATCATCTGCTCATCTGTGACCCTGGACTTTTGCGTGATTCTCCCTTCCCAATGCTGTTTTGTCCAGTGATGTTTACTGATTGATAGGGTCCTACACATTAGGAATGGATTTGTTTTGTTTCTATGAACCTGTCTTTAGTCAATGTCTCCAGTTACTCCAGGCTGTAACCTAACCCTAGGGACAGGAAAGGGACAGTCTTTACTTAAAAAAAAGCACATTGATTGGTTAGGATTAGGGATGAGCGAATTGAATTTGATGAAGTGGAACTCATTTCAAATTTTAGAAATTTTCTGGCGATTCGTGGTAACGAATCGTCTTTTTTCTAAAATCACCACGAGCACATGGTGTGACATGGGGCAAAGAACTATGGGAGAAAGAAAGGAACGCCCTCAATGCCATGACATGCAGATATGCAGCCAATCAGCAGCCAGCCAGCTTCTGTGATATCACAGCCCTATAAATAGGCCAGCCATTTTACATTCTGCCACTTGCCACTGTGTCTGTTATGTACACGGATCTCTGCAGCAGCACTAGATTGCACTCTGTGCTAAATACTTCCGATTTTATAGTTAATGGGCTAAAATACCTTTCAACTACACAGCGTGTGTGTGTGTGTGTGTGTGTGTGTCATATACACACATATTCCTGAACAAGAGTTTTTTATATTGGGATATTGCTCTCTGTGTCAAAGAGTTACTTTTTTCACATATTGTGGTGAAATATCTTTGAAAAAAAGTATGTGTATTCATCACATACATACATCTCCATTACAGGCAGGTTATTTTAGGATATTGTTCTCTGCGCCAAAGAGTTACTTTTTTCACTTATATGGTGATTCACCACAATAAGTGAAAAAAGTAACTCTTTGCCACAAAGAACAATATCCCAAAATAATAACCTGCCTATAATAATGATGTGTGTATATGACATATAAACAAGCTTTATTTCAAAAATGTTTCACCTTATAAGTGAGAAAAAGTAACTCTTTGGCGCAGAGAACAATATTCCAAAATAATAACCTGCCTGTAATGGAGATGTGTGTATATGACAAAAACACAAGCTGTATTTCAAAGGTATTTCACCTTATAAGTGAAAAAAGTAACTCTTTGGTGCAGAGAACAATATCTCAGAATAATAACCTGCCTGTAATGGAGATGTGTGTATGTGAGAAATACCCACTGTATTTCAAACATAGTTCACCACTGGTATTTGTCTGTTGATTAGGTAGCTTTATAAGGGATGGGTTACGCTATTTACCAATTAATTCCTCAAAGTGGGATTCATTGGCAAGAGATTGAGCTTCTTCCTCTTATGTTGGAGCAAAGAGGACATCACTGAAAAATGCTTTTATATGGTTTTGTGAACCTATTAATAGCGAGACTAAATGTTACACTTTAGGGGTATTTGCATTTTCTTTTACTTGTTATCATATCTCATTGACATGTAATTTTTCTGTGACTACTAGAGTTCATGTTTCCCCTTTTTTCCTGTCTTCCAGACAAAACAATTTAAAGATGGATCGGACCTCTAAGCCTTGATAAAGCCAGGTTAGCTGGCGAAACATGTCGACGAGGTCAGATATGACGTTTTAAATTGTGATCTCTCACCTCTGTCTACAAGTGTCAGCTGCTGCAGACGGTTTTCACAAGGGGGGCCCTTTTTTGTTCTGTGTCTATGAGTTTAGGGACGACTGCCCAAGTAGTTGGCTTGGGATCCCTTACTGAAGCTAGTACTTTGCCATAGATATAAGGCTCCCCTGTTAGTTGGTGGGGTTCCACCAGACTTGATAATAGAAAGGGAGTTATTCCCTCTCTCAGAAGCAAAAAGGGTTAAATGATGAGGTTAGAGATCAGGTTTTTAATAGTGTGTATAGAGTTAACGAGTTAGATATAATAAAAGTTACGTTTTAGTGTTTAACAGATAGAGAACTGATAGAGTTTAAGTTTGCCTTTGGCAAAATAGTAAATATAGTGATCAAAAGTCACTCTTTGTTCTCTTGCGAGATTCCCAATTTTTTGGAGATTATGTGACAAGTTTGTGTGATGGGCACCAGATGAGGAATACAAAGACAAATGTGTTTTGCCTACAGTCAAGCATGGTGGTGGAAGTGTGATGTTTGAGGGCTGCAAGAGCGCTGCTGACTGTGGGAAGCTACAGTTCATTGAGCAAACCATGAATGCCAACATGTACTGTGACATACTGAAGCAGAGCATGATCCCCTCACTTCAGAAAATGGGCCGCGGAGCAATGTTCCAACATGATAATAACCCCAAATACACCTCCAAGATGACCACTGCCTTGCTGAAGAAAATAAGAGTAAAGGTGTTAAACTAGTCAAGCATGTCTCCAGACCTATACCCTAATGAGCATCTGTGGTGCATCCTTAAACAGAAGGTGGAATAGCGCAAGGTCTCTAACATCCACCAGCCCCGTGATGTCATCATGGAGGCGTGGAAGAGGATTCTAGTGGTAACCAGTGAAGCTCTAGTGAACTCAAAGCCCGAGAGAGTTAAGGAAGTGCTGGTAAATCATGGTGGCCACACAAAATATTGACACTTTGGGCACAGGGTTTACTCACTTTTGTTGCCAGTGATTTAGATATTGACTGTGTAACACAAATAGGGTTTGTAAAGAATACATTGGCTAGGTCTCTAATGTGATGGTACACTAAACCTCCAAGCAAAATTTCAGTAAATCACCAATTATGGTATTGTCACTCAAATTATAGCTGATATATCAGAAAAGAAAAAAGAGGACTACATTGCGATATAAAATAACCAAAAACTTTATTTCAAAACTAATTTTAAAATGCAACATCAAAAAATGAAAAACAAGCAAACACTATACGGTGCTACAACATATGAAGACAGTATATAAATAGTGGGCTAGCCCCCTTCCAAAGATTGGTCACATATTTATCATATAAACATTATAATGTTAACAGACCACATAGAAGTAAGAGGCTACAGAAAGTGACATATCTCAGTAATATATCTTACCCATAGTAACAGGCTGCACATGAGTAGCACCTGATGCACCAACACACGTTTCACCCAAGCTTCTTCAGGGGCTGTGATGGGTGTGTGTTGAGTTATTTTGAGGGCACACCAAATTTTTCACTGTTATACAAGCTGTACACTGACTACTTTACATTGTATCAAAGTTTCATATCTTCCGTGCTGTCTAATGAAAAGATATAATACAACATCTACACAAATGTGATGGGTGTACTCAGTTTTGTGAGATACTGTATGTATACATCCCCAAACACCTAATTATATATATTTTTTCACTCATACCCTGGAATCTACCCATATCCCCGTTGGTTTACCGATATCTTTTGCCATATATGTGTACATACTTATATAAATTCTACATTTTGAATACATCTGCTTGTTTTCACTGCTTCAATATGAATATATTGTTTATGTGTATTTCATCATCAATTTATACTGTTTTATTCTTTTATTTTAGTGATAATTGTATTATTAAGGTCTGCTGAATGAAACATCAAACTTTTTACAGTGTGTCACTTTTCCTTATATCCACTGGAACAAGTGGAGCTCACCTTTGAGATGTATAAATAAAGCATTATGTTTGTTCACCTTACAAAAATTGGTGTGCTGTTGTCCTACTTCCAATACTATATTTAGACAGGATTCCTTCTCCCTGAGTGCAAGGGAATTGGATAATTTGTCACCCAGACAACTTCAACTGAATGGTTTTCTGTTCTCCTTGGGCCAGTGTTTCACAATTGGTGGAATAGGTGAATAAATTACTGTGAGTGGCTTGTGATGACTCAGCTGTCATAGTTCATTTAAAAATCAACAACAGAATATGTAGTAGGTGGAGAATCTTAAAAAAAATATTTTAAAGAACTAGGAGGATCTGGAATGCTGCTTGTATCATGAACAACACAGGAATAACAGCAGGAGGTTAGGGAATTAAATCTTTCTACAACATTGGGTTAATTTTTCCTTGGGCTATAAACTGTATTCTGCATAGGATTTGCACCTGAATGGAAGGGCGTCAGCTTTGCTGGATGAAAGATTTCTAGTTGGGTGGTTGATAAAGGGATGTAGAGGGCAGAAGCCAAAAAATAAAGGGCTAGTTTGGGTAGTTAAAGAGGTCAAAGTCAGACTATATTAGGAGGGCAGTGGGCTGTGGGAAGAGGTTAACAAAACTAGATAGGGGGCCAAAACCATTTCATACATGTGGCCCTAAAAGTGTATGTTTTCAATGCAGATGAGGGCAGCACTCACCTTCTTAGATTTGTTTTGGTTGCCAGACCACAGTGGCAAATTCATCCAGTGAAAAGCATCATCATAAATGCTTGTAAAATATAGTTCTTAAACAGCAATGTTTTAATCCAATGCCCTTCTTGTGCATGTTCCGAATGTAACTGAAAAGCAGCCTTAGGGGGGGAAAAATGCTTGAAGTAATGTTTTAGTAAGGGGCAATGGGAAAAAAGGTTTTTTTCACAAATGGGGCCAAAGCTTTAGGGCCCCTTTGGGACTTAAAACAATTGATGTAGTTTTTGTTATAGAGTAAAAGGGGGCACTTTCACATTTAGCGTCAATCTTGATGGGTAAAAATTGTGGGTGGCTTAAATGGATTACACCTAAGAGATGTCCTTTAATTCCAAAAATTTTGGGGTATAGAAAATTTTTTAGAAACAAGACATTTAACCCTCTCTGAAAGTTTATACCAACCAAGCCTAACGTCCCAAGTCAAACTCTGGTTGATAACCTCTAATCCTGGGCCCCTATAATAACCTGAAAACTCCGTTACAAGCTTTTTGACTTTTTTCTTTTTAATTTTGCTAGTGAAAAACCAGGCATGGCAAATTTTATTTCAATAGATATTTTCAAACACAAAATTTTAATAAAAAGTCCCCATATGCAGAAAATACTTGAGCATTAAAATTTTTTAAAAAAAGCCCCATTCATTTCCCAAGGGGGATCAGTTGCACTTAGCAGATTAAGAGCACGCTAAATGCTCGAAACGTTTTAGGTTTTTTTTCGTTGTGTTTGCTCTTCTACTACCTTTCCAAGTATCACATGTTTTTATGTGAGTATCAATACATTTTTGCATATTATTTATTTACATAACTGTGCTGAAAAATAATTCTTCCTTCTAACACTGTACATTCAGCCGGGTTTTTAAAAAATAATATGCTTTGTGCCCCTATTACTATGACCACAAGCCAATTGTTAGGGAAAAAAGGAACCTGAACAGGCACAGAAAGACAGTGAGCCATAGGATAGGTCCCCCCTGCCTACTTGCCGGTCCAACCCTACGCTCCATGACAACTTGTTTACAGTCCCTACCTAAGGTGACACACAAAACAAGATAACAGGGAAAACACAAAAAAGAATAGTCAAGAGGGAAGGGTCACAATTTAAAAGAGAAAGGTAAAAGCGGGAGGGAGAAAATGGAGGGGAAAAAAAAGGGGGTTGATCCAGGGAGTCAAAAACCCCAAACAACGTGCTTCATTACAAGACTTTTACCAACACTGGAGAGGGGAAAAAATAGTCTTAATAAGGATTTCAGAGTCTGGTTTTAGGTAGAGATTTTGGGTGGCCCTCTGACACCAACACCTTCAACAAGAAAAAAAGGCCCGAAGGTAATGGTGAAGCAGCTGTCACTCACCCCTCAAGCACAATGATCGCACCCCGCCCCGGCAGAAAAACCAGACAGGTGTGGGAGGGGCGTAGTCATTCCCCAGACCTACGAAAGAGCCCCCAGAAATGCAAAAACTGTAGCTACGATATGATAAAGGCCAAAAAGTGCAGTCTCTGTGTACCTTAAGGGCAGAGGGCTGATGTGGCTGAAAAAAGGCACGGTCTGACACAAAAATTTTGAGTTACCACTTAGAGCATGGGCAGCTGCTAAGGGCTGGGAATTATCAATAAGTCCCAGTAATTGACAAGGTATTGCCCATTTGATTTTGTGCACCCCCCCAGTGCGGAACTGCGCAGGGGAAAATCAAGACAAACAGGAAGGGGTTTAAATTGGGATTAGTTTGGGTGGGGCTATTTAAAGTCTTTTGGGCATTTCTTGCAATTAATGTCTGACATTTCTAGCCGTTGCATTTTCTTGCTGGAAGATGCTATCTGCCCCATGGAAGACAATGCGCATGTATGGGTGTATATCTGCAAGAAATAATTCATACCCAAATCTGTTAAGAATGCTTTCCACATGGATGAGTGGGCCCACAGAATGTCGATAAAAGCATTCCCCACAGCATAACACGTCTAGTAATGTGTGCTGGGTGTTTGTTCTCTGATGTTTCTTGATTGACGTTCCAAAAGCCCATCCAAATTTGAGCATAAAAACTTGATATTGGAGAAGGCAATCAATGCAGGTCCCATTCCAATAGTGCCATGAAAATGTAAGCCTTTGCTGCCAATACAACTTTGTTATCAGAGAAAGAGTGATCATCCATCTGCTTTGGGGCTCCATATGTAAGGGGTTTTACTTGTGTTGTGATGTTGACAGTAGTGGGTTGGCATGGGAAACCAGGGAGTAGGATGGCAAGCTCGAGTAGAGGAGCTGGGCTGAGGAGAAGGAGGGCCAGTTTCTGCAGCTGCAGTTTGTGACAGAGTTGCCAGTTGAGAGTTGGTGGTTGGAAAGCCAGCAAGGAGCAGATCCTCTCTATCTGGGATGAGGGGTAGCCGATATCCCTGGAGGGAAAAGAAGGAGAGACATGTGAGACTAGGGCCATGTACATAGTTAGAGTTTGAAGCAGGAAAACTGGGAGAGGCCGGGGAAAGGTCCCTACTCAAGAGTCAGTGCATGTCTGGAGAGGAGGCATCAGTCAGGGAAGCAGCAAGGAGTTCAGCAGGAGGCCTCGGCCGTAGTGGAAGAGCCACTGGAGTGGTCGGGTAGAAGCAGTGAGGTGGGCAAGAGGAGAACCCCTCGTGAACTGCTTGTATGTGCATAAGCTGACGTTGCTGGATGCTGAGACACGGGCAAATTGGATGTTCTGCAACAGTCACTGGAAGACCAGAGTAAAAGCCTCGTTTATCCCGAACCATGTTGCTTCTATCAAGTCATTCAAGCGCCTGTGCACTACAGAGTCCCACACCGCACCTCTCCCCACAATACGAAAAGGACCTGAGAATACCAGGGAAACCTGGAGGTGAGGGTAGTTGCTCCTGGCAACAGCAAGTTCACCCCCTACCAGCCTCTGCTGGTAGAGGGGAACCTGGGGGTGCGGGTGTTTGCCACAGACAACGGCAGCGCAGTTGGCCGCCACCGCAGGATACCTCATATCTCCCCCCTAACAAGATCCTCGGTATTTTACACATACACAGAAGGGTTTGCTGAACTGTTGTTTTAGACACGTATGGCAGCCTCCAAGTTTGATTTGCCAGAGAGCTGCTCCACCTTCGTAGTTTTCATTCACCCATCACATCAGTGGTGTGTGGTTCTTCGCGGTTTCTACGTCACTTATATGCAATGATGTCATTTGTCTATGATACAATTTCACCACAGCAGCATTTAAACAGTTCAGAAACTTTTTTTCAGAAAAACTGACTATCTTGGCCCAAAAGCTCATAATCATCCCTTTTTACAAACGGCTCCTTTTACTCCTGACAGCAACGGCCAATATGTTTGCAGACAGACTATCACACAGCTTATATACTCACCAAGCCGGCTCATGTGAACCAATGTGTATCATACAAAGGACAAGTGCAATACATATTGACTTAATGAGTGGCAGACTGGAACAGAGGAAGAAAGGACCCTACCTGCTGGGGTTTTCAATCTACAATATCCTCAGTGTCTGATGTATCTGCTTAATCAAGTCATATTATGCTATGCTAATTAATTTAGCTTAATAATAAAGCCTAGAATACAATTAGCTTTGAACCTTATCATTATTAAAACAAGGTATCAAAGGAACAGTCAAAAGTTGTTCTCATTTTTTAAATCTCTTATGTGATTTATTAAAGGTTACTGGTTTTAATCAAGAGGAGTCAGAGCACTTATGATTACAAATCAGCTAGCTCATAACAGGAAGCACGCATTTTTGTAATATTACATCAACCCTGTTGTTCATTCAGTATGACTATAAGGAGAATATAATACAGTATCTGATTATAAATCACTGAGGTGCAGAGAAAAAATGGCAGGGAGTGACAGTAATGATTTCTGCTTCTTCTTTTATTAACTATTCTTAACTAACCAGATATCTGTATGTTGAGTGCTCAATACGTAAGAATTGTTTCTACATATTTGATTTTATATAATTGAAAAAGTTACAAAACTGAAGGAAAAAGCCATGAAAAACAAAACAACTATTGTTAGGCATTTTTGTATTCTCTAGTTGTACATGTACAACATGGTAAAGATTTTTTTTTGCACAAAATGTGTCAGCTATATGTAATTTTATGTGACATTTTTGAATAAAAAGGTGTTAATAAACCCTGGGAAATTATTCACCTATTATAAACAAGGATATACATTAAACTTTTAGCATATTTTTAGTTCTTGCTAAATAACATTGTGACAGTAGGCAATATTCATTACAACAGAAGTCAAATAGCCCTTCTGCTGTGAGCCAGAAGTAATGGAACCACCATCTTGGTAAACCCTTTTGCATTATTTATATACAGGTGATTGAGCCCCAAAGTGGGGAAATACAATAGAGGGACTAAATGTGAAAGTAAAAAAAAAATTAGAATTTATGTTTTAAAAGTATAACAAATAAAATACTAAAAGTTTAAAAGACCCCCTTTTGCCATTATACATATTAAATTATTTTTACACCTAATCGATATCACTGTGTTTGTACAAGAAAAAAAATTCCAAATAACAGATTTGTGTTTTTTGGTCATTTCACGTCCCCTAAAAATTGGAATTAAAAGTGATCAAAAACTTGCATGCATCCCAAAATGGTGCCAAAAAAACCTAGACTTCAGGCTGCAAAAAATGCATCCTCACTCAGGTCAAATGGTTGAAAAACCAAAAAATTATTTGTTGCAGAAAATTTTAAAAAGAAAATCCTACATGTTTGGCATCCCCAGAATAGAACTGACCTTCAGAATACAGATAACCCATTATTTATACTGGGTGGACTTATATATTTATAAGAGTGGAGTGAATGCCATAAAAACACATAAAAGTACACTTTTTCACATTTCTCCGCAGTTAATTTTTTTTTTCGGCTTTCCAGTGAATTCCATGGTACAGTCAATGGCGCCATAATAAAGTACATCTTGTCCCTTAAAAAATCAAGCCCTCATATGTCTATAAAGAAGGAAATATAAAAAAATGTTATGGCTCTTTGAAGGTAGGAAAAAAGAAAATAAAGAATCAAAAAATATGACCGCTGTCAGGAAGGGGTTAATAGATATGTATATGTCACAAATATTCTTCTGGGTACATTGGTTTAGCTTTTTGGTGTTATGAGGAAAGTTGGCTATCATACACATGGTAGGTATGCTTTTCTTCCAATTGTCGAAATGTAAAAAAAGATTTAACATCCACTGCTTCACCTTTAGTGCCCAGTAGTTACTTTAACTGACAAATTTATCCAGAAGATCCCAAAACAGTGACATTTTGTTAATTAAAGGATATATATATGGAAGTAAAGTATTGTCTAGCATTGCAAAAAACAAAATTAGTCAGAACATCCAAGCAAAAATAAAGCAAACATGTAGTTAATACTACTGTGACTGCGCTACAAAGGCAAATGCTCACAACGAAATACAGCAACACTCTACAAGAGTTAAGACATAGGTAAGCAATATATTAAACATTATATAAATATATTGATACTTTAGAATTGCATTACTGTTTGTTATACATATAAATCTAACATTGGCTTGGCTATATATTTAGGCTAGTGTTATGAAATATACACTGTTCAGCACTCTATATTGAACGTTGAAGGTTATTACAATTCACTTTAGCTTCATTTGATTTTAAATACACATCTGTGTGATATTTTGTTTGGATTTTCAGTGTGTAGTAAGAATTGAAAAGAACTTCTGTGTATTGTAAATTGAAGTGAATGTGTCTGTTTCTGTTGTTCTATGTTAATTAATAGGCTCAAGTAGGGGGGGGGGGGCATGGCCTGGCTCTGCATGGCGGCGGACGCATAAAGAGAGAGCTCCAGGGAAGAAGTCACAAACGGCACAAATAAACCCACCTAGACACCCAGAAACTGACCCAAAGAGTGGGGGAACCACTCTAGATCCAGCAAACCTCCGGTTAACCCAGCGTGACCCACGTGGAACAATCCGATACAAAAGTGCTACTCTCCTGTGAGCAGGAAGGCCCGGTGGCGGGTGCGGTGCGCGCGATGAACAGGAACCCTTATATTTACTATTTGCCATTATGGCAATCTTAAATAATCTATCAGATCTCTATCTGTTAAACAACTTAATACGTACTTTTAATTATATCTAACTCTTAACCTCTATACACACTATTTAAAAAACTGATTCTCTAACCTCATCATTTAAACCACTTTTTTGCTTCTGAAGAGGGATTAACTCCATTTCTAATTAAGAAGTCTGGTGGAACCCACCTACTAACAGGGGGAGCCTTTATATCTATAGCAAAGTACTGCTTCAGCAAGGGATCCCACGCCAACTACTTGGGCAGTCGTCCCTAATCTCATAGACCCAGAACAAATACGGCCCCTTGTGACACAGTCTGCAGCAGCTGCACTTATAGACAGAGGGAGGAGATCACAATTTAAAAACATCATATCTGACCTCGCCGGGACATGTTTTCGCCAGCTAACCTGGCTTTATCAAGGCTAGTAGAGTTATTTCCCTCTTTCAGACTGCAAAATGGGTTAAAAGATTAGGTTAGAGATCAGGTTTTTTAAATAAGTGTGTTTACGAGGTTAAGAGTTAGATATTAGATAAAGTTACGTTTTAGTGTTTTAGAGATAGTGAAACTGATAGAGTTTAAGTTTGGCTTTGGCAAAATAATAAAAATAGTGATAATAAAGTCACTCTTTGTTCTCTTGGAGATTCACCAAATTTTTTGGGAGGGATTATAGAACAGGAACCCCACTGCTGGCTCCGGGGACGCTCCACGAGTCTCGGTGTAACTTCTCAGTCCCACGAGTACACTTACCTCAGGAAGAACCGTGTGCACGCGAATCAGTGGTCTATCCCGTACCGTGTGCGTGGCGGAGTGGAGAAGCGGACACATGTGGCTTGAGACAACCGCGTTGAGCGCTCGGTGACAGCCCAGCGCCGGAGGTGACTCGCTGACAGGTACCGAAACCCTCACAGAGCCTATTACAGAGGCAGAGAGACGGACAAGGGGCTACAAACCGCGACTCCTAACTGTGAGTACTACGTGGGGGACTGTGGCAAGACTTTGCGGGCGCCATCTTAGGACCCAGCGGCCATCCTAAGAGACTGTTGCAGCGAGTTAAAGACTCTCTGAAAGCTGCCTTTCGTTCACTTAATTTGTGGACAATACTCAAACAGCAACGACAAGCTCTGCTGCAGTAAGCCCTATTGACCCCCTCTTAGACCCTCTCATAGCGCTAGAGAGAGGAAGGGAATGGCAGCCATTTTGAGATTTACACCTTAGCTCACTTAAAGTTCCTCTACTACATTTTAACATTACCAGAGTGCAACTATAAAATCTAGAGGCTTGTGGTAGCGGGTCAGGAACTCTCTAAAAGCTGCACATCGCTCACTTGATCTGTGGACAACACACAACCAACAACGACAAGCTCTGCTGCAGCGGGCCCTATTAACCCCTTCTTAGACCCTCCTACACCACTAGAGAGAGGAAGGGAACGGCAACCAAATTTGGATCTCTTGCACACTCAGCTCACTTAAAGTTCCTCTAATACATTTCAGCATTAACCGAGTGCAAATATAAAATCTAGAGGACTGTAGCAGTGAGTCAAAGACGCTCTGAAAACTGCATATCGCTCACTTAATCTGTGGACAATACACAATCGACAACGACAAGCTCTGCTACAGCAAGCCCTATTAACCCCTACTTAGACCCTCCTACAGCGCCTAGTGAGAGGAAGGGAACGGCAACCATTTTGGAACTTGCACCTCAGCTCACTTAAAGTTCCTCTAATACATCTCAGCATTAACAGAGTGCATCTATAAAATCTAGAGGTCGGTGGCTGTTCTCCCTCTGCTGTCATTTCATAGGAGAGGCCCGGGAGGGATATATTTTCTACGGGCACTTTCTATTTTGATGACTGTGGCGTGGAACTCTTAAATACCATTAACAGTACTTAGGCACTCAGAAATATACCTGGCATGTTACCCTTATAAACCTGATAACACCGACCACACAGAGTCCTATGGTTTACTTCTAAAGTTTCTTACTTTATCTTGTCCCATTATTAGTGTTGAGCGATTACGTTGGCTATCGACATCGGGCAATAGTCGAAATAGTACGGCCAACCAACGATTAAGGTTTTTTCGATAGTCGTCTCTCCGGAGGACCATTAAAGTATAATGGGAGTGCAACAACACCTTCTTTCGTACACCCAAACAGGGCTGGAGAAGCTGGTAATTAACAGCCACAACAGTCAAATGGATACCTGCTACATCTTAGGCACAACAACTTAGCTATAAAAGCCACAGTAAAAAAAAAGTCACCACACACCATTCACTTATCCCTGTCTTGTACACACAGCATGACCACTTAACTGCATCCCCACAAATTAAAAAGTGCCTGGAGGCAGTATTATTTGAATATCATTATACTTGATAGCTGGACATTGAATATCCCTGTCCTGGAATGTTTTGTTTTTTTTTCTTTACAGCATGACCCTAAAAACTGCATGACCCACAGATTAAAAAAGTGCCGGGAAGAAAGTAGTTCTTTGACCACCATTTTTTAGCTTGAAATGGACATTGACCAAACCCTGTTTCAGGTCACCGCAGCATGACCCTTAAAAAACCTGTCTGCCCACAGATAAAAGTGCCGGAAAAAGGAGTCTTTCAACCCCATTTGTACTTGAACTGGACATTGACTAGAACTGTCATGTGACCTCGCAGTACTGACATTAAACCTGTTGGGACCCCCAGGATTATTAAGTGCACGGAAAATGGAGTCTTTCCACCCGCAATTTTAGTTTTCACTGGACATTGACTAGAAATGTCCTGGTAACGCAGTATGGACCATTAAAACTGTTGACCCCAGATTAAAAAAGGCGGAAAAAAGGAGTCTCACCTTAAACCACCACATTTTACTTGAACTGGGGACATTGTACAAAACCCTGTCCTGGACCGCAGCAGACCCTTAAACCTGTCTGACCCCCAGATAAAAAGTGCCGGAAAAAGGAGTCTTTCAACCACCATTTTAGTTGAAAGCTTGGACATTGACTTTTACCGTCCTGGACCGCAGATATGACCATTAAACCTGTCTGACCCCCCAGATTATTAATGTGCCGGAAAAGGTATAAAAGGGGAGTCTTTCAACCTCCATTTTAGTTGAATGGGAATTGCCTATTACGCTGTCCGTGACACAGCATGACCCAGGGCCGGGAGTTACAGGGGCTGCGGTGAGAGCCCAGGGCTGTCGTTCCGTCATCTATTAACACGGCAGGTTTAAAATGCCCTGATGACGCAGAGCAAACGAAATACTGTCTTGCTGAAGCAGATGTGCGGATAGCTTGAAGTGTGAGAACTCCAGCCTTCTACCTTCAGTTACTCAGTCAAGGACCTGGGTAGCGCCTTACCCCTCCAATTGAGTGCGGACCAATTGAGCTTTACACTTGGATCTTACTGGTGGTATAAACGCCTCCTGTTTAAACCACCCAGATGCCTTTTTCTTGGCATCTTTTTTCATTTTACTCATCGTGCTGGGGAGAAATGGTCTCTGTACTTTTTCTCTGTCCGTGCTCCATACTCCATGTACTCCTGATTAACCTAAATCTGGTCAAGTTTTCCTGGTGCCTCCCTTTTACAATTCAGTGGAATTTTTTTTAACAGCTATTTTGTTCCATGCAAGTTTTTTACGTGTTTATTCTAGAAAACACATTTTTAAAGTAGGATGGAATCCCACCATGTCTTTGTTTCTCTTTTTTTTTAATTATATTAAATGGGTTGTATCAATACAAGGATGATTGCTATGTTAAAAGATCTTGCAAAAACAAGTCATTGCAATATATAGGGTCCATTAAATGTGTCCTACATATTCCTGTTTCTGACAGCAACAATCACCCTTGAGCACTCTTGACAAATTGTAAGAACAATTGTATGGTTTGAAACATAAAAATTTTATTATAGGACCTGTATAGTATAGCTGCATTTCTTAGCAAAAATGCCCCCCAAAAATTAAAAAATGACATGAGGCCCCTCTTTTGGAACAATTGTGTAAGAACAAATGTCTGTTAGAAACAAAAAGTTTTTTAATGGACTGTAGTATAGCTGCATGTCACTAGCCAATATGCCCCCAAAAATTCAAAACATGTACCCATGAGCCACTTTTGACACTTGTGAAGAACAAATGTCTTTAAAAACAACATTTTTTAAATAGGCTGTAGTATACTGCATTTCAAGCAACATGACCCAAAAAATTAAAAATGACTTCTAGCCACTTTAAAAATTGTGAGGAAAATGCCATTAAAAACCATTTCTGAAAAGGGACCTATTTTTTGTGATTCAAGAAACTCCCCCAAAAAATTATAAAATTTACTTTTCCCCTGTTAAAAATTGTGGGAAAGAAAAAATGAAAATCTTTTTGGGTTAAAAGGAATTTGGTTTTTGTCATGAAACCTTGGTGTCTTTTACAGTTCCTCACGCAAAACACAAAATGAACTGTTGGGGAAAAAAAAAAAAAAAATTGCGTAAAAAATATCATTTTAAAAAAATTTTTCAAAGGGCCATTTTGTTTGGGGGAATGTGAAAAGCCCAAAAATAATCGGTGACCCGGCAATTGGGGGGCCCCAAACTCAGAGACCTGCCTGATTATCTTGATGAAAGCAAACGATCACTTTATCTGTGGAAAGCGGTGCGTTTGTCTGTAATTTGGGTCCTCAGCTGTGCTGAAATCCAAACTCAGATATGACGCGGCGGTGGGCAGGAACAACACCTTTGGCGTGGGGAGCAAGTCGGGGGCCCTCGTCCATTTTGGATACCCAGAAGTCTATGGGTCCCGGAACACATCAAAAAAAACGGTGTTGAGAGCAGATAGTCGTGACCATGATCTTAAGCTGGTCTCTGGGTGTTGTTGGTGCCCTGCATTGCATGCGTTGGTGAGGTGGTAAATAAAGATTGCCAGAGGTCACCCATTAGGCTTCTGCCACCTTGCCTGCTGCTGCCGCTACGGCTACTTGGCACTCTCCTGCTGTCACGTCGCTGGCGTTGTTCCACCGTGACATTTGAAGAACGTGAAGCAGACGAGATGTCTCCAGTTGATCAATCAGCAAGGTCTCCATTTCCTGCATTTAACTCTCTATTTGGGTGGGTGGAAGGAAAGTGCTGAGTTTTGTTTTTTTACGGGGATCCAGGAGGGTGGCCACCAGTAATGTGTTTTGATGGCCTTAATGCGAGGTTTATGTTGGAGGAAATGGAGCATCCCAAACACTATGTGAGAGATGGAGCCTTGATTTCCCAAGCCTGGGTCGAGGGGCACTAGCAAATGATCTTCCCCATCTTCCTCCTCCCCTAAATTCGCGCCCAACCTCTTTTCCAAGGCAGGGACGTCGGTAACATCGGTTTTTCTAGGAATACCTCCTACTCCTCCTCATCCGCTTCCTCCGGCACAGGGTTCAAAACAGCCCTGACTTGCCCGAGTGATGCACCCTGGAGATGATGCGCCACCTTGATGCTCTGGACCCGAACCATCCAATGAGACCGATGAAATGTGAATGTCGGGCCCTTTTGGATTTGACGGAGAGAAAAATGTTCGCATCTGTGTC